>JAPEVF010000151.1:0-89045 GCA_029747585.1 Pleurotus djamor | reverse complement strand
ATCCGGAATACATAGATTCCGCCCATACGGCCGATCCAACGGTCTTTGAGCCTGCATATGACTACTGGACTTTTTGGAGCCTCGGGTTGTAGGACCCAGCCTTACTGAATCAGGACTGACACTGCTGACATAATCGAATAAGCCCCCTGAGCTTATTTTGAACCGATTCTGAGGGGTGAAAAAATCGGAACAGTGTATGTTCTGTGAGCATATCCAAAGCGTATTTTTAATATACCAGAGAAGTTTAAATAGGACCAAAATAAGCTCAAATTTTTGAGACTATAAGAAATTGGATCACAATGATATTGAGCAACATATGCTGTTCCGATTTTTTNCACCCCTCAGAATCGGTTCAAAATAAGCTCAGGGGGCTTATTCGATTATGTCAGCAGTGTGATGGTAGACGAACGGAAGGACGGAGGAAAGGGGCTTAATAGGGAGAACTCCTAACTGAAGTACGCTTCCGACAACTTTCCGAGGAAAAGCAGGCTCTTCACCAGGAATGCCGAGGATGCTCATAGACATATGCAGTCGGAAAAGGAACAAGTACATGGTGTTGTAGTATCTGCATTGTAACAACAAACATCGGGTGGAGGAAGGAGTATGGAGACAGGGACGGGGGTGGCATATTTGGAACACGAACACAAGGAGTAAATGAAGTAGTACAAGTGCAAAGGAGGGCACTGTAATAGGTACGAAGATAAGAAGCTACAGTAAGGGTATGGAAAAAGTCGAAAGCAAGCGAAGAACAAGATGAGACGTGCATATGAGTAGGTACAAATACATAATTGCAAGAAGGGGGTGATACAAGTACAGATGGGTGACGGGGAACACTGCTAGACGGACAGACTTGCTTGCGATTACGAGATATGTATAAAACACAGGACAAAAAGAGGACTCGGCTTGATAGAGTCTGAAAGAAAACACGACAGAGCAGAGGCGGAGGGGAGGTACTCGTGTCATGAAGTGGGGAGTGTGTTGGAAAAGAATTCTTCCAACTGCGGGAGGCAACGTTCGAAGGCAGGATGAAGCATATTCTTCGCACGGAGCGGGAGGGTTGTATTGTTGCTAACTGTTTCGAGACGTAGGCGACGCACAACGGAGTGGTTATATCTAGCGTTCCAAACTTGGCCACGGAATTCAGTCTGAAAAAGGAAGAACTATGAGTAACGGTTTCTTTTCACCAGGCCGAGCTGGACACTCACGAATGCAGAGCTGCGTAAACCAGCAAGCCGTCTGAAGACCAGTTCAACATCTTCCAACTCAGTGAGCTGAGTGAAGAGCAGGTCGATCAACTGAATACTGAGCGTCTTCACGGTGAGCTTAAGACGACGAATCCCGTTCATGATGGGGATGTACCGGAACAACAGGGTGACATCATCATGAGGGAACGCCCTGCCTTCGAGTTGGAGGATGGACAACGTCGTAGCGCATGAGGTAAGACAGTCAAGAACGGGGTAAAGACTCTGAGAGTTGCCGCTGAGAGTCAAATGGAGGGTCTGTAACTCTGGGAACGCCAGTCCTTGGATAGACTGGACGACCCAAGACACGGACGGGGCATGTTGGTCTGTTTCCTCAACTGGGGTGACCAGCACAAGGGACTGAAGCGTGTCCCAATGGTCAGACAGGACCTTGTTGAGGGATTCGGGTGCGGAGAGGTGGTTACATTCCAGCGGTATGGAAAGTGCGAATTTCTTAAGACGCGACTCGCCACCTAGGATATCGAAGAAATGACTGAGATCCAGGTTCTCACAGGACTTGGTGGTGGTGATGCTTAACGAGTTGAGTGTGTCGAAACTATTGTGGATGAAGACGGCTAAGCAGTCGAGGTCGGTGTCGATGTCCCGTTGGGAGGTGTATCCGGTTGAAAGGACGATGTTGAGCTCCTCCAAGCGAGTTAGAGGGAGCCGGCCGTTACGGAACAATGCTTTGTATTGGTCTGTCGGAACCTTGAGGGTGAGTTTCCGAAGACTAGGCGCCAACCGCATGAAGGACGACAGGAAGTTGGAGAAGAACAGTGGGTGATATGGCTGCTCGTCCCAATCCACCGTGTACTCAACGATCTTGTCCGTGAAGGTGGAGATCGCCTCCATGACATTCTTGATGTCCTTCAGAACACGCTGCTGAAGTTGTTCCTTCTCATGAAACTCGGGAAACTCTGGGTCCACCAGGCTTCTCAGCCTGACTCTAAGCCGTGAGCGTAGAGATACGCGCTCAGTTGGATTTTCTGGGACTTTCCAGGGCTTGATTCGTAGAGATCGAACACGATGGGTGATAAAGGGATCTCTACAAAATGACATAAACGTGGCATTAGTATCTCATACTGATCCGCGTACTGTGGGGCGACTCACCTCAGACGGCTAAGAATACGACGCAATTGACCTCCATCATCATGTAAATCCACTCTGGCGTAGCGAATATTGAAAGCCGCATCGAGGAAAGCCGAGTTGACGGAGTAAAGATGTTGCAGGTCGGCTTTTGGGACAAATTTGGCGACATGGATCCAGACATCGAAAGGGAGATGTCTCCCGCCGCGCATAGGCGGGAAGTGCCTGGAGGGGGCCATGGTCATTGTCATCGGTGTCGGTGCGGGAGTCGGTGCAAGGCTATGTAAACTGGGGGTGGTGGGGAGAGAACCTCGAGGCCCGTCTGCATCTCGGCGCTCAATTGGTTATGAGGTTTTTGACTCATTCCCGATGATGGAGGAGGAAACCTGTGCTGCGGACATCACGTGTGATCCGAACACTGCAGACGCGCAAAGCTAGTTCAATGATTTATCGTCGTGGATGAGGAGGAGGATGTCGACGACGGTGTCGACGGTGGTGGTAAGTGGAAGAGTTATTGAAAAGGACTCAGCATGGTGGCCCGCGGACAGACACGCTCACGAGGATGGCGTGACACGGTCGCCATGTGAATTCTGAATTTCTGATTGGCTGGAATTCCATCCTAGAATGGGCAAATTCTGCTAAGTAAATAACCGCACTCCAAGCAGACTCTGGCACTTGTAGGGATCTCTATTTTCGTCTGCATAGTCGGTTGGACTGGCCAATCTTTGCGTTCTATAATTGTAGGATCCCAGAGCATGCTGCATCGAAGACACTGTCGAACACGCGTTGACCCCAGTGACTTAGCGAAGGTGGAAAGACGGAGCTGATTCCTGGACGATGGACAGTTGAAAGCCAGCTTCAACTCTTGGTGAAGGCCGTGGTCTCGTCACAGAAGAACTGGACTCTAGCTCGAACTCAGTACTGTTGCCTCTTGACTTGGCTTTCCACGCTTGCTGGTTTAGGAAGACATGAGGTAGTGACATGCCGACTCCCCGCCGACATAACGAGACATTATCTCCAAGTCTTGGCCTGGATCACAGGCTGAACAACACATGTTCGCGGGGAACTGGTATAAGCTCGCACCCTGGAGTATTTCTGTCTTTCGATGACATCAATTACGACACTTGGTAACGTTCGTGGACTAGACATATACCTCTGGGACGGTGCCGCATGTCACAAGCTCACGCGCACGGTATTCCCATCCATTCATATCTACACAGCTTGTGCCCTCCACTGCTACGAATGCGAATCCCAAACCCCTTCTTAAACCCCTTCCCAAGACTCCGGGCCCAGCTAAGCTAAGTCCAAGATTGGCAAACCTTGCCAATTGGCGGGTTAGCTATGGTCTTGTACCCTTTCATCATGGATCCGATGGTGAGATTGGAGATTGACTTTTAGGCATAGCCGATGGTGGGGATCCGCTGGAACGGTGAAAGAAGGTTTTACCATTTGAGGGGCGTCCATGAGAGAGTGAAAGAGAGGCCGCTTCTCTTTCGTAGAAACGTATAACCACGAGCAGCTATGACTCATTGGCACACGACGGAAGAAACCGAAGACTCGACCACAACGTTCCCAAAAATACATGTAAGTTTGGTCAGATCATTCCAATGACGTTACGGATTATTCGTTCTACCCAAGGATCTTTTGGAGAAGGATGGATCCGTTCCATCTACCCAATGTCTTTCCAGTGAGGTACTGCTGTGTACCCGTGTAGGGAGTCCTTCTCATTCACCGTATCTGCTTCCCGATGTTGCGACTCGTGCCGAAGGAGTGGCAAAGTGCTTTCACCCTCGGAATACTCACCCCGCACTTCTTCTTGACCCTTTCAATGCAATGAAACCTCTCGATCGGTCTTCTCAATGTTCGGGAACATACCAGAGACTTGAACTCTTTGTTTGTGGAGATGAATGCTGCAGACCGGTACCGGCGTTTGAGCCGCTAGACCTTCTGTGAAGCTCAGACTACTCAACTCAACTCACACGGAACGCTTTTACCAGGGATTTTTGGCTCGACGTTCATCATGTGTGAGTGACGAGAAAGCATGAGTCATGACACATGGTGTATATAATCTAATCTCAGTTCTGCGCCAGTAACTAATCCACCTCGGGCGTATTGTCTCTGATATACTCGCAGTACCTACAGCGGACTGCCTAATCTGACTTTGAATCAAAGTGTATAGCTTANCGCGAAACGGAGGACGTGGATAGAGGAACTGGGAAGCAACTGAGGGTCTTCCTCCTAGCCCCTCTTCAGTGTCCTGAGCGTTCATATCGCCCATTGGGTGATATCAGTACTAAGCGCCCGATGTTCTCTTTCCTAGTTGTCAACCAGTCGATCTTCCGCCACAATTCGGCCAATATGTTCGCTCCTCGGTTGCGAAGAACACTACTGGGCGCTGAGTACACTTGCACACATCTGAGTATGTACTACGATGTGAGAAACTCTATTCAATTCTGGAGGCTAACCTAACGTCAGTGTACGCGTTTCTAAGCCGCCGGTGACCATGCCTCCTTTGGAACGAATTTGAAGCGATTTTTTCTCGTTTATCGAGCATGGATATGATTAAGCTCCTCGAAAATTGAGGTACTCATCTTTGCACAGCAAACGAAAGCTGCCGTTGCTCATCATACGCAGCTTTCGTGGCCACCGTGGCCACTCGGTCATCTGTCTCAATCAACGAGTTCGAGTGTTCCATTAATCCATCACCGAAACCAACTTTGTCCTTCGCTCAGGAAGTCTACGAGGCGAAACCCCAGTAATCTTCAGCATTACTGGAGCCAACAGCGATAGAATTTTTCCCCGTTGAACAATCGTCCATCCCAGTCAGAGTCCTCGGATCCTGTATTTGGTCGACACAATCAGCCCCAGGAGCAAAGAGCACGGTATACCCTCTTCATGGACTGTCACGCAGCGTTTACGGATATTAACGCAATGTCCGCAGGCGAAACGCGGCACTGTGACTGGGACATTGTCTCAAGGGAGTTTCTTCCAACAGAATCGTTATTGTGGGTCATTACTCCTCTGGCGTGCGTATCCTTCAACCTGACTTCATCGGTGTCTTCCAAGCTACCGACCCACCAGGCTTCAACCCCTCGAAATTCGGCGGGAAATTGTCCACCTGGTCGGCACAGGCTCGAGCAGCTATTTAGCATATTGACGGATCATACTCGCTAATATGACGCCTTCGGCACTGGGTCGGCGCACGTGTACGCCTTTCCCGACAACGTCGCCCACGATCCGCATCCTTCTCCGATTTCTGTCGGCATTGATGTTATGACGCCTTCTATGAAACCATCATCTCTGGTACTGAGCATAATGTGCTAACGTGCTCTATGCGAAGGTAGGCCCCGCTTCTCGAAATGAATACACCATGCTGAAAATAAACTTAGTACTCAGGGTTTTGCGGAGCTTCCCTGTGCCATCGCATCCTCGCTTAATCTCCCTAGTGCCTTGAAGCTTGAAGTGCGACCATTACATTTCGGACTTTTGACTCACGTCGCGATGTCTGGGGCAATTATGCCGCAAAGTGTGGTTTCAATTCCAAATGTGTCCTCGTACCGAGGTTGGCGTTGTTGGACAGTATCACCGGACGTCTAGTCGAAGCGCTCGAGACTGTAATCACTGAGTGTTCTTCATCGCGCAATGCGGACAGATTCAGTCTGGCCCTTGTCATCCACACCGCTTGACGTCGTGCGGTGCAGATTTACCTCTCTTTCCCTCCACAACCTCCCCCAAGCTTGTTTCCATTCGGAGCTTGACTGTAATTCTTACGACAAAGCGAGTCTTGGTGGAGCGTTTCTATCGCTATCCTACGAGAGGGCTTCTTCACCTCTAGAACGTTTGTGAACGCTGCTTACCCGGAGAAGGTCTAGTTCACTTTCTCAGTTATGTGGATTGTCGTTGCAGTATTAAAGGACCACTGTCAACTGCAATGTCTATCATCACTCAGCCTCATCTCCTCCAGCAATCTACCTCCTCGAACACCTTTCTTCGCCTCAAAATCATCAATACCATGTCCTCATCTGAGCTCTACCTCACTCGTGTCGGAGACGAGTTGATCCTCAACCAAGGCAACAACCTTGCTACCAAGTTCCCTCCTGTCAAGCGCGTCGTTGTTGTTGGAGGTGGTGTCACTGGTCTTACTGTACGCTTCGTCACTATGATTCTATGGGTTCACTACTGACATCGTTTCATTCAACAGACTACTTGGGCACTGCTCGATGCCGGCTACGATGTCACCGTTATATCCGAGAAGTGGGCATCCCTAAGCGACCGCCTGACTTCTCAAATCGCCGGTGCTCTGTACGTCTACCAGTTTCCTAACACGAACCATAGCTAATGACCATCGTGCCATGGACAGATGGGAGTGGCCTCCCGCGGTTTGCGGAAAGCACACCAATTTGATCTCCCTCGACAACTCCAAGCGCTGGTGCATGACTTCGTACAGAGCCTTGAGCAAGTTGATGAATACGGTGCCCGTCGAGGAACACGGTGTCAGGATGCGCGCTGCAAATTTCTTCTTCGAACAGAGTTTGAATGCCATGCCTGGCCAACTGGAGAAGATGTACGAGATCGAGGCTCAGACCGAGGTAAGTCACCGTTCTTCCTTTGATTAGTTGTTCCGTGTCTGATTTGTTGGCGATCTCTCTCACAGATCTTGGGATTCAAACATGATCCTACTTTGGTGACTCAACATGCTGTCAACCAAAAGGCCGGTGTTGTCGACTCGTACCGCCACCTTGCTCCCGTCATCGACACCGATCACTACATGGCATGGTTGAAGCACACAGTTGCTAAGAAGGGTGCCCGTTTCATCACGGCCAAAGTTTCGGGCGACTTGCTTGCACAGGAAGACAAGCTGCTTGCGAAATATGGTGCGATTGCCTTGATCAATTGTACTGGCCTTAGTGCTGCAGAGACGGCGGGAGATAAGACCGTTGTCCCCCTTCGTGGAGCTCTAGTTCGCGTCATCAATGATGGCACTAAGTTCCCCAAAGTCGAAGAAGCCCTTTGCGTCTCGCACGATGATACTCATGGTGCCGATGCCGAAGACATCGTTTTCATCGTCCCCAGGAATGATAGAACCCTCATCTTGGGAGGTACGTCGATTATTCACCTTACAAGCTGTCTCGCTGACATTGCTTCAGGTCTCGTCCAGCCCCATGTATATGGCCTTGACTTGACCATCAACAGCCCGGAAATTGTACGCATGCGCGAACGATGCAACGACTTTGTTCCAGGGCTGGAGAATGCTGAGCTTGACCCGGATCCATTCGTCCAAGGCCTTCGTCCATTCAGAGAGGCCAACGTCCGGGTAGAACGAGAGGATCGGGTGAAGGCGGACGGTACGATCAGCCACATCATTCATTCTTATGGACAAGGAGGGTGAGTCATACATTGCATGATTGTTAGCACAACCCATAACTGGGCATCCTGTCTTGTCTTCTAGTTCCGGCTTTACTTTGTCCTTTGGCTGCGCTGCTGATGTCCTGGGTCTACTCGAAGAACTGGAAGCCGAGATCCCATACTCCACCAGAAACTCGTTCATCCAAGCACACCTTTGATTTCACCATATCCACCAAAATTATAGAGTATATTATCTTGTTCTCGTGTATACTGTTTACTTCTTCCTTTGTAGTTCCCCCTCGTCATTGCCTCGTCAGCTTGAATATTACCTCCATATTAAGACCAAAGACAGATAGCTCGGACCAAGTTTTGGAAGCACCCTTCGATTCTTTGGAGCCACTGTGGCACTGAGGAGTAATTATTTGCTGCTAACAACCGTCCCTCGTCCCCGGAGCCATTGTTTTCCCGATACGCAGTCTTCGCTTCATCATCGACTTCCCACTCAGAGTCATTGTCAACTCGGACTCTGGGGTACGGGGTTTCTGTCATGAAATATCCATTCCAAGGTCTGGGGTCCATTCTAATGTTCTGCCGTGTCTGCTGACCGCGCTAACTACTAAGCACCGACATCTTGAAGCGAGTAGTGGAGTTGCTCCTCACGCTTATAAGGTGAGCGTCGTTGGTTTTCTGAAGAACAAAAGAAGCTTACTGTCGTGCATAGAACAACTCCACTGCAAACCTCATCCACATCTACCATGGCCGATTGCAAGAAACACTGCATCTCCCTCGTTGGGCCTCATTCAGATGAATTCAAGGGACCGCTCGGAACAACTCTAAGCTTCGAAGTCCATCATTGCGATTCGATCGTGCATGTGAGTGCCTAGTGTCTGGTCATCGCAGTCAAGGACAAGCCCTGATCGCCATCCATTTTCAAAGGCAAGAAAACGACATTCAAACGTCCTGGTCCTCGCTGGTCGTGGGCACGTCCTTTCGGAGAGTGACGTCAATGCACTCTTACACTCAGGGACGGCCTTGGCCTTATTCAAGCCCGAACACACGCTGTTGGAGACCATTCACAAGGCTACGCAAACACCTATCGACATTCCGACTCTCGAACTCAGCGACGAGTTACCGTTGTTGATTTATGTGTTCGTAAACTTTCCTTCGCCATTCATTTAATGCTGATTCTAGTCCTTGCCCTACTAGTGTGAATGGTGTGGTCCATGTAGCCCCCAATAATGATATCAACGAAAGTGAAATCGAAGATGCCGTGAGCGAGGTAATGGACAAGCCACCTAAAGAGCTGTCGTCCCATACCGAGAAAGGATGACATCCGCACGGAAGGCGCCCTTTCAAGATCGAACGTTCCCGCGGAGATGTGCTCGAGGAAGCCGTCAAAGCGATTTCTCGTGCGATTAGCGCGTCCAACGCGGAGCGAGGCTTCTTATCAAACATGGAACCACCAAGCGGCGTTATTGGGTTCAAGAAGTAGGTCTCATGCTGCGACTGTACGGTCTCTAACTATACATAACGGTGCTCATTACAACCTTAGAGGAACCTTGGATCACTCTACTAGTATCTCCATTACATGGCTAGCATGGCGACGCGACGGGACATTTGGCGTAGAGACCACCGACTCCTCCTTGATACAGCGCTATGATTTTAGCTGGTACACCGACTACTATTCATATGCAACAGGTACCGACTGTAGGGGGAAGAGCTCTTCGGATTTCACCCGTGAAGGAGGAGTTGTTTATACTGTCGCCATCGACCGTGGCACCATGGCACGCGCCAGAAATGGTCCCCCGCGCTTCCTCGGACCCACTAGCGGCTACTGTGGCTACTACTTCATTGATTTCAACAGAACGGGTGTGCACGGTGACTCTGCGATGAGCACACGTGCCTACCAGCCAAGGGGACTGGACTCCTCAAGCGACAAGAAGAACAATTGTATGCACCCATTTTATATTCTGAATGCCCTCGTCATGAAACTGACTCCTCCGGGTCTAGATTCCATAGATTATCAGCAAGACATGCAAATGTTTAACAACGGCGGCAACTCTCATTACACATTCACTGCGAAGTACATGAACAGCTTCACTCTGGACCGCTTCCAGCAGAACCCACGTCAAGATTCATCCGGTGTCGACTACGATGTCAATTACAAAGATTACTATGTGAGTCCACACTGTCCCACCTATGCTATGTTAGACACTGAGGAAAGCTTTTGTTTAGGACAATTACGTAGATCCGAACTTCAACTCGGATGCCTGGTGGAACCCTGGCGTCTATGAGGAGGTAAATAGAGAAGGGTGGAAACATTGGATTGTCCGAGTGAGTATATTGTCTCTTTCTCCGTGAATGCTCCACTGAAGTTAATACCACGCGTGCTCAGGAATATCTGCCCGCCGACAACATCCCGATCAACAACCTAACCGTGTTCTCCTCAAGCGTAGGGAAGTTCACACTAAGTAAACCTTTTCCCGCCCCCCCCCTCAAATGTCGCTTTAACACCTGTTCAACATACAGGGTCTACTCGTGAAACTACCTTCCGGGCGTTCAAATCTAGTGCTTGGCGCACCACTAGTGACGACAAGACGGTAAGCACAGGAGCACCGACTGCCTTTTCCTCAGATTACGGGTCCGGAATGAAATGAAGGCCCGTTTCTTACGCCTCCGGGCTTGCACGGGCGCTTTTCTTAAGTGCCATCACATCGCCACCTGTCAATGTGTATATTAATTAATTTTATGAATTCTTCTTCTTGCCTAGTGATGTCATTAACGTACCTGATCATCGCCTCGGAGTTGTCACCATTGATTGTGGGAATAATTTACTGACTGTGAGAACCATCTATCTCTATTTTTTTCTCGAAGCGGTCAATATGTGCCCAAAGGTGCTTGCTCGTTTCGTTTTGGCTCCCACACGCCTTGTCTCTTACCACTATCTTTCCAATTGCACGACTTCAAATTGCACGACATTGGCCAGCTACAATTCGCGCGAGCGGTCAATATGGGCTACGGAACGGTCTTGGCAGAGTTCCAAAGGGGATGGGATGAGTTTGGGGGTGAGTACTTGAGTTTGGAGCCCACGAAAAACGGGACATGGTGCGTCCTCACAAGTCCGTGTCTTTCTCGCTCGAAAACTCACGCATATCACAGACTATATCTAAGCAAGCTGCGATAACTCTTGGCTCGCTTCCCCGCGCTACAGGGTCGTCCCCGCACCCCACAGCCTTCTCCCCCCTTCTCCCTCGTTCTCCCTGGAACCCAACTCTTGAAAACTATGGGCCAATGGTCAAGTACAGCCGTTAAGTAAACGCTACGTACACACACAAACAATCACCTCAAAAAACAAATACGAACGGTGCCGTTTCGGGCAAGATATTTGAGGTGGTTGGTTAGTCGGCTGTGGAAAAAAACGAGAGCAGTAAGTTTTCGTCTCCCTTGATCACTCTAAAAATGTCATAATTCACTTTTTNATATCCTTTGGGCATACATAGCCGGCGGTACCAGAGCCCTCCGACTCCATTCTGCCATACCCATCCCGCTGGTACCCACGGAACCACCACTTCCGAAATCGACGATTCAAGCGCCGAAAATACGCGCTAGACGACGATAATCAGTACGAATGGAACATCTCATAATATGAAGACGAACCAATAAGCCGTTGGGGAGTTATTTGAGGTGGTAGGTAGGGCCGGCTATGGAGGAAGTTGATCGCGGTGAGTCTTCCTTCAGATTTCTGCGTCTGCGAAGGATGGGAATAACTTACTGGTCTTTGTTGGAATGCTTCGCTGCTCTGTGATAGATGACTGAGGTGGTTCTGAAGGTTTCCGGCCAGCCTCCCTCTTCCTGGTACTACCAAGCATACAACTTGAATCCTCGCCTTCGACGGCGATATCGTACGCCCTGGAGCAGTATTAACACCACACAAAAACAACCCTAGAAGCAATTGACGTACCATTCAGTTCTTGAAGGAGTATCTGAGGCCGAAGTTTTGGTCGGTTCGGGGGAAACTCAATGACAGTGTGTTTCTTTCCATTCCTATCGCTTCTCAAGTGCTATAATCAGCTTACCATACCTATTAGACACCCACAGCCAAGCCATCGAAGCTGCCGCCATTCAATCGAACGACTTCGTTCCATACTCCCTGCTCCTCGTACCCCGAAACACCCCCTTCGGAATTTCGACTTCGGCGTTGATCGCATGTGCGCTAGACCATCATTAGACTGTCACGAATAGGATAGTATAAGGGCTGAACAAACCATTGAGTTGTTGCGGAGATATTTGACTCAAATTTGACTTCGACGATTTGGCCGGTTTTGGAGAAAATCGAACTCGATGCGTTTGTCTCAGTTTCGTTCCTTTCAAAGACATATATTAACTTACTGCATCTTCCAGCCACCCAAATCTGACCCATCAACGACAAATCAACACCGTAGGCATTGATTTAAACGGCCTCCATCCGGCACTACCTCGCACCCTGGAGAACACTACTCCGGACTTCGACTTCGGCATCGGTCTCTCATGCGCAAAAGCAGCGTCAACATGTCACGAACAGGATTCCCGAAGGACTAAACGAACCTTGCTGTCGCTGAGGAGATATCCGAGATCGAAGCTTTAACCGGGGTCTGGTCACAAATTAAAGTTCGTTTATTTCTCTCCGTTTCTTTCGCTTTGCAAAGGGTCATAATTGACTAACCATATGTATCAGACCTCTACAGCTAACACATCAACAAAGACCACGGACCCGTACATGCCACGCCCCGCGATGGCCCATACTAACAAGTTATGAGAAACTCCGCAGTAGCGGCGCTCAGGAACGGCGCGTTTGCATTGAATGAGCATTGAGCACTGCGGATACTGAGTAGTTGGTCCCACTACGTGAGCACTTGATGAACGACGCAGACGTCACCCCCTGTCCGCGATCCCCCTATTCTCGCCAGAGGAGATGGAAGCTGGGATAGAACTTGGACATGCCCAGAGACGTCATTTCTTAGTCCATTCTAGCTATATCACTTGTGACTGAGACCAAAATCATGATTAATGGATTACCGCCGCCTCATATCCATTAATTCCCCTGTTGAACACCTAACCGAGGGACAGTTCAGAACGTTGCAGTTTCCAAGTTCCGGGAAAGTATGACTTAGCTCGTTTCCGTGTAGCGGGTAGATTACTGATTCAGAATTTGCCATACATAACACCAAGAGGTACAAAGGCACATGTTCTAGGCAAGTTCTGCAGAACCACGAAGCTATGGGCACCAGGCCCGACTAGATAACATGATCACACCAGTAGACACCCACCCTCGCCTCAAAGTCCAACCGTGTAAGAAAACGAGGAACGAGAAGGCATATCCCTGCCGCACCAAAATCTGGGGTATGGTGTTAGGTAAGTAATGGCTGCATCGAGAAGTTGCTTTCAGATGTGCTGTATATCTGAAGGACTTCTATTAGTTAATCGGCATGGCTGCATTGCTGCTCAACTCACCTTCCCATTCGGTCTCTGGAATTGAGGGAACCGAGTCCAGAGCCCATAGCGCGACAGGGACAGCAGTGTGATTGTCTTCGATGTACCTTTCGACGTGCTCGCCTTGAGCCTCAAACGGCGGAGCATTCGAGATGGCGTACGAGCTGGAGGGCTCGGGGGTAGCGGTGTTATCCCTATGGAAGATAAAGCTCGCTTGCGAAGCCGGGAAGACGGATTGATCATCTCGCCAGCAGGTTTCATGTTGATGGCTCGGAGGCTGGAAGTAAAAGTCCGGCGTAACGGGATGGACATAGATGCCCTGCATTGGGGAGAAGGTATCCGAGGGGGAGTTTGTGGGGGACGAAAGGATAGCGGAGGAGGGTTGATCAGGCGAAGAGGGGTTTCTTTCTATAGGCACGAGGTTTTTTGGGAGACTGGAAGGAAGATACTCCACCATGACAGATGGTGGTATAAGTGGTGAGTTTCTAGAAGCCACGATGGCCGGGCTCGAAGACAGTGGAGATGAGAGAGCAGGCATTGACTCGGAATCAAAGCCACCGGAATTGAGAACACCCCGGCGTTCAGTATGTTGCACTGATTGGATATTGGCTTGATAGGTATTTCTTTCTACCGGGACATCGATGCCAAAAGGCTGCGATACGCTTCTCAGATGATGAGTAACTGTGTTGAGGAAGTCCGAAAGATGGTCTAAGGATAACTGTCGGGTCTCTACGAGCCATTGGGTATGCGTAGTATCTTGCAGGACTTGTTGGACCGCCGCCATGAGGGAGTTGCCGTTCGCGCCGTGAATCACTTGGCTATCAACATTGGTCGGATGCTCCATGCTTCTCCTAACCAAAGACGAACGTCCGGACGTTTTGGCTAGACCTCTCGATTGTACGTGAGGCCTTCGCTTACCCCGAATGAGGCACAGTAAATGAGGATGGTCGCGTTGAAAGAGCGCATGGATGAAACATTTTTCGTCCGCCGGAAAATTCTGATGATGCTCTCGGTGAACGCTGGGAACCTTGTGGAAGCCGTAATTGTGGAGCTGGCGTAGAAAGGTGCCGAAATTTCTATGCTTGAACCAACGCCCGAGGATAACCTTGGCAAATTGTTCTGCGTCAAAGACTAAGACGAGCACGGTAAGGACAGCATGAGAGCTTTCACATGAGGGTGACGGTTACTCGTACCTATGAATGATTTTCCATCATCTGACCACCGAATAAGCTCATGGTTGGCTTGGTCGCTGGTGATACTAGAGATGTAAAATCAATCAATGCACGCAGAGAACGGCGAGCTATAGGCAGCTTGCTCGAAAAGTTTCGTCAAAAATGCTGGGACGCCGCGAGAAGCGTTACGTGTATTCATGACAAGTTCTGTTGGCTCGTATGTTGTAAATCCTTGGGATTAGTAGAGGGTATGGGATGAGAGCGAGTATCAGCAACGGGGAAGGTGGGAATGTGCAGGGCAGTATATGAAGCAAGAAGATACTTCGATTCCGTACGGATGCTTTGGTCCTGAGCTCTGGGCTGTTGTGCTGGGTTTGCGTTCTGTTCTCTTTGTCACATTAGCCACACTGCACGGCGAAGTGTACCCACAATAACTGCCTTGATCACCACAACCATACATACATGGGCGGTGACTTGAAAGCATGGGGGTCATTACTGAGAGCCGGATCCCCACTGGTTGGTCTCGTTTCTACCCAGAGCCCAACGCTATTCAGGACATACGGGTCAACCTAGACAGCGAAGTTGTGTGGTCTTGGTGGGTTTGATTGACCAACAAACTCGTGTAAAGCATTCATCCTATACTTACGCAGGCGCTGTAACACAATCCACCCTCCTCCCTACTAAACCTTGTATGGCCGCGGATTCTCAACTTTTGCGAGGCGAGGCGAGTGGACCAGAGACATGAGATTCAAAGGAAAACCTCGACAAGTATGTCATTTCCGATTCGAAACCAGGATATCCTTTCACGAAAGGCTGTTGACGCTCTCGTACCACTGGAATACACTGCCAATGAGAAAAGCCCATCCGCCCCAAAAGGTACTCAGGCTACTCTGATACATCGCGCGCGACGATACATTCGCGGCGAATCCAAGAGCACCACAAAGAGTGAAGCCGACGGAACCAATGAAGTTCCAAGCTAGAAAGGGAACTGTGAGAGAACAAATTAAGGGCAATGAAGGAAGATGAAAACATACAGCCGACTTGCCA
Organism: Pleurotus djamor; assembly: GCA_029747585.1. Lineage (NCBI taxonomy): Eukaryota > Fungi > Basidiomycota > Agaricomycetes > Agaricales > Pleurotaceae > Pleurotus > Pleurotus djamor. The sequence continues at coordinate 73,684 of JAPEVF010000151.1, read as the reverse complement.
GCCAATGCTGAAAGGGGCCGGAACGTACCATTTCTTCTGAGTTTCAATAACGGTGAGGAACCTATCAAGTATGTCCATGAATAGGTAGATGGTCATCGATGGATCAGAAGAGATCGAGCCTACGATGACAGGATGAACCCGGCTCCCCCAACTACCTGAGGTGTCCAAAAGACACCATCCAGTAGTTCTTTGTTATCAATGGAAACGTGAATACTTGGGATCGAAGTAAACCTATGTTGTGATAACATGAGAATAGTGGTGACGGAGAGATAGTGCTCGATGTGCTCACCCACTTATCCAGAAAATGGTTGCTGCCACGAATTGCACAGCAGCAGCCAAGAAGCCGAGTTCGTGCCAGTATTTCCGCTGCGTTGAGAACCACTTCCATCGATTCAGCGGCCTGCTTGGAGGCGGAAGTGGGCTCGCTTCATTTTCGAGGTAGTTGGAGTCGGAGTCACGATAGCAGCGGTTCGCAGACCTTTGCTTCTCCTGAACGGTTTCCCACCCATGGTGAGTCGTGTCATCTCGATTCCAAGCTTCCAGGACCCCTAGAAGAGAGCCAAACTCGAAAACGGTCGCACCAACGAAGGCAGTCCACCCCGATCCAGCAGTAGACTCTGTCGTATTTGGTATCACCTCAGGTAGAAAGACGAAGAATCCGTTTACTACCCAGATGATACTTCCTATTGTGTAGCTCTGCAAAGACATGCATAATCAACGGAGGAAAAAATCAGTATCTGGTCGAGGGATGGCGATGTGACAGCAAACCACTCAACTATGGCAACCCACCAGCTGATGTTCCAATATTCTATCCGTAGCATGTGCAACAAACCGTGCCATATCATAGGGGCATGTCTGTCTTGAGGCGACCGTGGACCTGTTTGCACATATCGATTTTTCCTATGACTCCGTGATGTCCACTGAAATCTTGTGTCGTGTTCTGCATTGTGAAGGGTAGCGTGAGTTGGGTGGATCAAGGAGGTAAGGAGCTTGGGAAGTGCGTTTCCGGAGGTCACCGTGTGGATGGAAGGGTGAAGGTCGTGGTGCCATCGCTTGTGAACTCCGTCCCCTTTCGTAGGCGTGTAATGTGAAGTGACTCTGCCCATGATGCACGTTTGACCTGTTGTAGTAGGAAGGACGGAAAAAGTAATGAAATTGAAAGCCGTACACGCGCGGACTTGGACAAGATCGGACGGCGGAAGCAAAAAGGAAAGGCCAAATATGGAGTCCCACTGGTGCCCCACCCGCCACATCGTCCAGTTGTGTTCAAACCACACGTACTGGAGTAGCTACTTCTGTCAACTTCATATCATCGCAAGCTGAGAAGTCAGAAACACGAAATTGGCAATTCAGCGATATTGACACAATGGTCGTTGCTCACGGTTCCGTGTTGAGGGAGAACAATCTGCTGGGTGCAGAATCCAACCTCGAGCCTGAAAGCTTGACTTCATCAGGTATGTAATTATGACTGATTTCCCCAAAGTTCCTTCTGACATCGATACAACCTACGAGCCGATTATCGAAAGATACCATCTTCCGCCGACTGCGGTTGACCCAACAGTTCGGTCAGGTCACGCTAAAGCACGAAGTTCGACCGAGGGAGTGGAGTGGCGATTGTGGCATGTCGGGGATGAAGCCAATGTAGTCCGATTCCTGAGTATATCTCTTCAATTTGACAACCTCTATGTGGACTGGGCTGTTTGATGTCACTTTCCAGGAAACGACGCTACGACATGAGTGCCTACGTCTGAAATGAATTTGTGCCTTCATTATGGGTTGTCTGTCCCAAATTGCTTACGCACCAAAGATCGCACAGGTCTCTTCAGCTCTGCCACTTTCAGTCCTGTGTGGTCGAGGGTACGGAGAAGACGTCAACTCCGAGAATAGACGTTCTTACGCTGAAGGCGAGCAGAGTCATGTATCAGCAGACCTCCTGGTCCCTCAGGCGAGGGGAGCACAGAAGAACGCCGCAAATGGACGCTGACGCTGTTTTCCTCGGGATGTCGAATTGAATAGAAATCGTAGACGCCGACAAGGTTCAAACCTGGAACCGGCCGGATGAGCAACTTCGTTCTACTAGGGAGTGAGGATAAGTTACACAAATTGAGTATTTGATGTGCGACGCCAGGTCGATGTCTCTAAAATCAAAGTAACTAGGCCAAAGGAGGCGAAGGCGTGTCAAAGGGAGGCATGGGTAGTTCTCTGGATGTAGAACGTCGGTGTCGTGTCATATCCGAGTCTGTTACATTCAAAGGCGCCTATAAACAGCACTTCATTAGGTGCGAAGCTCTCAGGAAGCGACAAGACGAACATACTGATGGAGAGTCAGCCCTAACTACCAGAGTTTCTCGCTGCACATCTGCAGACGCGCTTTGGGATGAGGTAGAGCGCTTGTGCATTGCCTCGGGACCGCGGCTTGAAGACGAAGGATCCTAAAACGTCCACACGTGGTCAGCCACCCCGAAAAAAAAAACGCCAGAGTTCGGGGAGATTCATTTGTGCTCACCAATCTTGAATTCGACGCGTCGGCCCCCAACTGCGCCATGGTATCCATCTGCATACCAGAATCCATGGGTGGTGAAGCTTTAGGCTGCTTCTTCAGAGTTTGCTTTTGTTCCTCTTGCTCCTGTTCGCGGAATAACTCGGCTTCACGCACGACGTTATCTTCAAAATCATGGTTCCTGAAGTAGTTCTTCAGGCAGAAGCCCTGCGAGAATCGAGATGTTGAGTGAAAGGCGACGTAGGTCCAGTGAAGGTGCTGACATTGCAACAACGCAAATTTGGACAACCGTCACACAGGCCGCGATTGCATAAAGCTACCGAATACAATCGAAGTGGTAAGCAGGGGAAGATAAGATATCATTGAAATAGGACTCACTGGCGAGGCAGCTCACGCAGATAAATAGGCCGAAACACCCACAGCAACAGTCATCCGCGCTCATTGGAATTGACGAAGGAACAAAGACTGGGAGGAAGAAATGAAAAAGAGGTCCACAAAGAAGCTTTGCTAGTCAGCAATTGTATTTATAGGAATCTTGATTCCCAAAATGCTGAGGCGATGCTCCTAACGACGGTCTTCGGCAATGGGCTGCACACTATTTGGACCACCCTGTCCGACGTGAGTGTGTAACAGCAATGTTCAATCCGGGTTGATCAAGGTTCAAGCGCTCAGCAGCGTGCCGATGGGAAGAAAAAAGTATCTTGTCTTGAGATGCAGGGATATGGATTTACGGACGTACATTTGTCATAACAAAAAGCCAGGTCAGAAAGTATTACGGTGCAAAACCTGAGAGCAAAAGAAGTAAATCCAGATGTCCCAAGGCGAGATATGAAGGCTGCACGAACAATGGATGTAACGAATGAGACCTTGTTCATGAGCGTACGGGGAAGACAAGGGAAAGGTCAATCAAATGGGTGAAAGGAAAACGATACTACCTTGGGGCTATCACGGCTAGCTTCACAACATTAGTATTCGACAGCATCATCATCATCCCCCTGCATAGTGACTTCATCTTTCTTGTCTTGATCCTGCGGTTTGATATCTCCCGTTGCACCATCATCGACATCCATCTCTGCGTCGTCTGCTGATGGTTTCACGAACTTGTCACCATCATCGGGACCTTTGACAGGGGCTGATTTTTCGTTCGAATCGTCATCTTCATCCATCGCTGTGTCGCCGGAGTTTGCTTTCTCTGCCTTCTTCCGCTCGAGGTCGTCAGCAACACGACGTCTCAGTTGCCTAATCTCTTCGATTCCTGTCTCTCGCTGAGATTTCCAATCCTGCCATTCCTTCTCTCCAGCTTCAGTCACCTGCGAGAGCAAGGGTTAGGAAGGGTGGAATGCAGAGGAAGAAGGAACACACCTCTGCTTTCCGTCGGTTTATGAAGGCTTCTTGTTCCGGTGTTAGAATGGCAGGGAGATAGTATAGCGGCGGAGGGTGGCCTCGAGGAGGTGGTGCGAGAGGATTCGAAGCTGGTTCAGTTGAAGTTATATTGTCTGATGTGAGCAAGAAATTTGCAAGAAGCGGTAGACGTTTCCGCCGTAGTTTGTACTGGAAATTGATGTTAAGATGCAAGAAAGCTAAGAGGAACTCAAGAAACGTACGACAGAATCTTTGAGTTGAAGTTCTTCCTCTTTCCTGGTCGCGGCAGTCTTGTCCTTCTTCGCTTCTTCCGTTCTCCTGACAGAATCAGTTTCTTTCCGCAATTTGGCCTGTAACCTCTCTTCAATTTTTTGTCGCTTTTTGGCCTGCCAGACGCAAGTACATTAGTTACGAACCCTCAACCCGAGGGCGAACATGGCAAATGCAAACTGTACACTTACAGCCTCACTGGCATTTCTTTCTTTGTCCTCAATCTTGGCCTTGTTTAGAGTTCCTAGCACGAGACCAAACACGGTTTTACCGCGTTTTCGTTCTCTGCCAAACCCTGCGGTGAGGTCGAGTCGTGGCCGTTTCTTGGTGGCACCTGCATCATCGGCTCGCGGTTGTGATGGTGGCTGCTCTTCATTTATCGGTGACGCGTCTGGAAGAGTCCTGGAGGACATAATGATCAGACTACAGCACGATGAGCACATCATGAACGTAGTCTTACTCGTCGGTGGACATGGTGAGCTCGAAATCTGCAACGAAGGTGGTGGAAAGGAAGGGAGGAGCGTGGGAGCGTCTGGTTCAGTGAGCCGCTGAGGTGGCCTTCGTCCAGGCTCTCTTCCCTCCTACAATCTGCGTCATCTAATGGCACCAAAGCCATCGTCGACGACGCGCACGACGACGAAGAACCCATCCACGGGCTCGAAACACGGCAAAAGCCTGAAAAAAGCCACGCCCAAAGCATCATTGTCGACGTCTGAGAGGCAGAGGCGCCTGTTCACGTCTCTCTGTGCGCAAATCGACGGCGGTCACTTTACAAATGCGATAAAGACCTGCGATAAACGTAAAGGATCCCTTCAATGAATCGTCGATGAGCTAGAACTAATAGATATAACGCTAGTCCTGCTCTTAGAGCCCACCGACGCCGATGCGTTACAAACGAAGTTGTTTCTGCTACTACAAACGGAGCAGTATGAAGCTGCGCTTGATCTTATTATAACTCATAACAAGACGGCTCAATATGCCTTTGAACGAGCCTACTCGCTTTACCGGCTTCATCGCGAAGTGGAAGTCGTGGATCAGCTCGAGGCACTTAATGACGGTGGACATAGAGGCGTCGTGCATCTTGAGGCTCAATTGGTGGGTCACTCCTTGACATACCCCTCCGTTCCACACAATGACAAGCGCTCCGCTGTAGAAATATCGTCAGGGATCCTATCAACAAGCATACGACCTCTATGGCCAACTGTTAGACACGTCCGATCCCGTATGTTCTTCCCTGAACATATACCACCGTTTTGCCCATTTTAATCGACTCACATAGTCATCCGAGGAGCACTCCGATGTTCTCACAAACTTGCAGGCGTCACAGAAACACCTGGATTTCATTAATACCAAATACCTCCAAGTGCTCGATACGTTGCCATCATCACTTGCCAATTCTCTAGAATCCTCCCCACCTCCGGCTCAAGCAACTTCCGCCTTGAAGGTGACCGTGGCAGCAGCTTCTGTGCCTTCAAAGGAACAAAGCAAGGACGCTCCCAAGAAGCCCAGGAAGTCCCGAATCCCGGCTGGCGTGGTTCCTGGTGTCACTCCACCTCCTGATCCGGAGCGCTGGCTGAAGAAAAGTGAACGCTCAACGTTTTCTCAAGGGAAGAGGAGAAAGGCTGGAGGAGGCGGCGCAACTCAAGGTGCCAATGTCGACATTGCGATCGGCTCAGGCCCCGCAAAGGGCCATTCAGGTCAGAAGGGGAAGAAGAAGAAGTAATCAATCGCTTTGCATTATCGTGAGGTGAGCTGCTGTAGTACCACGATGTTCCTTTGTCCTGTTCAGTTGCCTTTCTTTGACATCACTTTCATCCTCGCTTCATATGCATTGATTGAGGTGTCTATTCGGTCCCCAGTCTGATCAGCATCCGGCCAGCCCACCGCAGGGCCGTCTGCGATTTTTAATTATCCCACTTTCTCCTCGTCGTCCCTCCCCATCAACTAACCCCCGGCTTTATAGATGGATTAGCGAAACTGTTATCTAGTTACGAACAGTGCTTGTACAAACGCCTATCCGAGCAATCTTATCCTATAACTTCGTTCCAATGGAAAGTTAACGAATCTTGTGACCATTCTGGACCTATACCTCCCTGCATCCTCGTGCAACGTGCCCTGTTACATGTCATCATTAACAGAGCATGGTACTTCCACCATAGGTGTAGCTCACGCTTGTTTTCCCCCATCTTACGTGATTACCTCAACTCACCAATAACCTTCCAGGATATTGCCATGCAAGATGCATGCGTGCTGATTATCCGCCGACCTCCATTCCTCTAATCTCTCACAGATATTCCTCCGATGCGACACGAAGCGCCTTACTTTCACATATATCACCTTCGTTAGCTCTACCGACGTGCAACGCGGTCTCGGACAAAGCACAAATGCTTCCATTATCGCCAATTATGAACTACAACGCGCACAACGGCAGGCCTTGGCCTGAGCAACGTGCCCTACTGTTCCCCATCACATTCAGCACACATCCATGTACCATCGGCTGGGGACCGGTGGGAGAATGAAGCCACAACGCCACCCGCAGGTAGAAATGCACGCTCCAGCTGGTTGTCAAAGGCTCTCATCACCCCAAAGAGTCACATCCCCCAGCAAGGCCTCTTCATTTCTCACTACTTATAAGCGAGCATCGTCATGCCTTCAACTTCAGCACCACACGGTACTACTACATCCCCAGCTTCCTCTCCTGATCTCGTACATAAGATGTCTGAAATCCTAGGCGTTGTTGTCATCGTTCGTAATGGCGATCGTACCGCCTACTACCAAGATCCCGAATCCTACTCTGGATCGGCAACCGAAACCACTGCTCTCGGCGAGGTAAGCACGCCATGCCCTTTGGACTCCCCTCTTCGCGGCTTTCCCGACTAACGGCTACTTCTCCTAGGCCGAATCTTTCCAACTCGGATCCCTTCTCCGCTCGACCTACTTCAGCAGCTCTTCCCCCAACTTTATCAAGGGAATCAGCTCCGAAATCGTCGACAATAACGAAGTGAAGATTCGGGTCAAGGCCGGAGGCGAAGGAACCGTCGTCTTTGACTCCGCTATCGCTCTTTTGCAGGGTTTGTTCCCCCCTAACCCGAAGAACAAGATCACTCTCGCGAACGAGACTGTCGTGACTGCTCCTTTGGGAGGATATCAGTATGTTCCAGGTAAGTTACTATCCATTTATGTCCACCTGAGATCTAATCCTCTTTGCAAATCTCAATAGTCGAGACCGTCGAACCCTCCAACGACCGATCCTTGGAGAGTTGGACCGATTGTCCAGTGAGTTGGCTCGCCTTTCTCGTCGCTGATTGAGTACTAATTGCCTGCTTCCTTGAAAGGCTTTCCGTCAACACCTCGCCGAGTTCCACTCCTCCGATGCCTTCGAGGCTAAGGAGAAGGCCGCTGGCGCTTTCTTCGCTTCCGTCAAGGACTTCGTTTTCGGCAGGCCCACTACCTTGAAGAATGCTGTGAGTTTCTACCTCTTTCTTTCGGTCATCTGCATCTGACACTTATTCACCAGTGGAACGTACGTTGCACGGCCTGTGGCCTTTCCGCAACTGATCCCACATATTGTCTATAGATCTACGATTACCTCAACACCCAGTTGGTCCATAACCAAACCTTTGCTCATCGTCTTCCCCCGACCTTCATTGAACAAGCCAGAGGCTTCGCCGATTGGCATGAAAATGGTGTCTTCTCTGACCCTGCCATCAACGGCATTGGAAACAGTACGTTCTCCTATGACCTCGACTTACCTACCCCTTATCAAATCTGATTCGTAGTTGCTGGACGCACGATCCTCCATACCATCATCTCCTCCTTGGAGCGCATCGCTTTCAACGGCGATCCCCTTCAGTTCTTGTTGACGGAGACGACCTACCAACCTTTCATCTCCCTCTTCCACCAGTTCGACATCGTCGATAGTCACCCCGAACTCAAGGCTGTCCGTGCGTATATCCTCCATCATCTCAGTCATATCCTTCTCTTATGATCCTTTTATTAGCCAACTACGCGTCCGCTCTTGCCATCGAGCTCCGCCGTGGCCCCCCTCCTGAGCTTCGCGACTTCCTCCGTGTCAAGTTCAAGAACGGCACTGCCTCTGATTGGCAGGTCCTCCATGTCTTCGGACACCACGCTGACATCCCCGTCACCGAGTTCATCTACCGTGCTGAGGTACTTCCCCTTACTTCCCCTGTTCACTCCTATCCGCATTGACGCCTCTCAACCTAGAACGCTGCCATCACTAGCAACAAGGAGTGGCGCCAGGTCTGTGGTGGCAAGGCCATCAACGGTGGTAGCTTCATCGAGAGAGCTACCGGTGGTAACGTCCAGTCTATGTTCACTGCCGCCTTCGTCTTGGTCACGCTCCTTGGCCTCTTCTTCGTCTCCAAGATGGTGACCCGTTCCCGCAAGGCTCGCGAGTCCCGCGTCCGCCTCCTTGGCGAGGAGGTATGTCTACATACCCTCTGTTGCCTCCTCATAGATAACTGAATTGACTTCCCGCAGACCGTTCCCACTGTCGAGAAGAGAACCTACGTCTAAGCCTCTTCTCCCAAATTTTCACGATTTCTTACGAACTCACTTTCATACTCAATGACTTTCGCAATGGACTCCCTGCATTTTCCCAAAAAAAACATCATATATCATCAATCCACTCAAACATCTTTTTCTTCGACATATTCTCTATGTATACTATATAAAATCACACTCGTTTTCCACACCATTCTCGGCGTACAGGTCAACCAACTCCTTGGGCCTTACTTATCCCCCGATGGTCCAGGTAGATTTATTCACGCTGACTCCCCCTTACGAGCCCCTTCGCTCCTATGACTGCCAAATCGCATAATACACACATTATTTCCGGAAGGATAGATTGACGCTCCCAATATATCCATGCAAATCCGTTAGACAACCAAAGATGGGTGTAGCTGCTCATTCTCCACGGTATCCAGTAAGTTTTTCTCATTACTTCTCAGAAGTCCTTCCATGCAAGGGTAATAGCTCCTATTATCACTCTCAACCGAGACCTAAACGAATGGAACTCCCAAAGATTGTGGACATCCGCAGGCTCGGGATAGCATGATGTTATTTCCATTGGATACCAACCCATGAATCCGACAAGTCGCATGGACTACGCATCCTTGATATTCTAAAGTAGGCACCATGGTAGTGAATGTTCCAGTCAGGACTGCTCAGCTTACGGCGAGCAAACACCTATCGTCCCTCTGAAGTGGTCTGCGGCTTCCAAGTGAGTGACGATGCCACTAACTTGAGCAACGTCCATACCGGCGCCGTGACACGTTAGACCGTCGGTGAGGCTAACAACAGGAACATAGTTTGATCCGCACTACAACACCCAATCTTAGTGGATGCCACTGGAGTGTGGGGTCGCCTTCCGTTCCCCATGTCCCGAGAGGCTTCTCATCTACCAACGATGTTTCAAGTCAGAGGCCTAACATTGGTGGTACTACCCGACGGAAAGAATGGCCGTAGCCGCAATTCCTTCCAGTCGCATGCGCAAGAGCCACAAATCAGCGAAATATATCAAGTCATTCGTCGATGTGGAGGCGTAATCTATCTCTTGATGCGTGACTGTCGGCCCGGGAGTTCTTCTCCATCTCAGCGACGCATTGGGTTTTGTATTCAGTTTTGGTCCGAAAGGTCGTCAAATGTGCGTGCTCAGCACTAGAAGCGACGGTCGCAAAATACGATGCTTTTTCAGAGATAACTCATCTTCAATCCAGTCCAGAAGTCGTTGAGAACGATATAGGGAGTTAATTGGCAGCCTTTTCATTCTCGTCCATCCGGATAAATTTGAGGAAGACNAAAAAACGTAGTTCAGTCCAAGAAGTTATTGACCCAAAGCTGTTAACCTAAAAATAGACGGTGATTGTACATTGGGAAGATATCGAGTAGAGTTCAGAGACGATTTTCGGTTAGGGCGCACCGCGTGTTGCGATGTAGACGAGGTACGCCTAAAGTAGTCTTCAACGGAAGCCGATGATGGAGGGGCTTGGCCGACTAAAAGCAGCGACGTAGCAAGGGATATGGCTTCAACTCATCGGGCGAGGAATGGTGGCAAAGGCGACGGTCTCTTTGAAGATGCTCGCCGAATGGAAGGTATGTTGCATGGGGTCGATAGTATGCCCGCGGTGCCTGTGGAGACTGATTTAACCTCCACATAGTAATACGTGGTACAGGCATACTAAGTTCACTCACGTACTAACCCCTTTGAAACGGCTTACTTCGCCAATAGCAAGTCCAATTTGAGGCGCTCAGAACATACAAGGCCTGTCTAGCCAGCGAAACATCAGTTATTAACGTTACATAGGCGTGTGTTCCCTGGACATGGGGTTACATACGTTCAAGGCCCAGAACCTCATTAGCCGTGGTACATCCATCCATAAACCTGTGAATGGAATTGTTCGAAGGAGTATTCAATCCGAAGAGCGATAAAGACGGCGCTACAAGCGTAAATCCCAGTGGCTTCGATGCATGTGTCGATTTACGGCACCGTCCATGGGGACAGCGGGGAGCGATGACCGTCGTTTGAAGTCCCCAGTCGCTCGATAACGATGGTAAGTAGTCCCATCCTACTCCAGTCTCATCGGTGACACTTTGACACCGACCCGGTATTACAGCTCGAATGAATGCGCCAAGAACGCTGAAAGCTCACAAAAGTCAGCTGAAGTTCTCCCTATGCTATGATGATACGCATGAAGCGTCCTGGGAAATCCTAGCGATGATATCACCCCCAGACTCCCACAAGAAGACCATCGATACACTGCCTTACGAAACGGAATCAGTATACTAAATAGAATCGAAGTCCGTTAATTAAGAGCCAGCAAGTGAGAAGAGGAATCCCACACACCATGGGAGTTTTGTGTCGATGATGCGCAGGGTCGATGAGGTGCTATTTGCGGTATCTGCGAGCCAAAGCTGCGGCGATCGGGAAACGCCACAAGTTCCGGGGCTCCGTTGGACGATCGGTCCGCCCACCGATCAATTAAGAGCTCGACGATGTATCAGGCATCAGGAAGGTTGAGCTCGAGCTTGAGCTTGACAGTAGGCACACCAAGCGTCAAGCAAATTTTCGGCTAAGCGAAGTGGTAGAGACAGCAAGCATGTGTGTTGGTGGTTTTGATAGCGAGTGAACAGGAAAACGTACTTGATGTCAAACTGTTTGGAGTGTAAGAACAACCATGACGATCTTCCATACGAGAGTAACCCCCGTGGTATATGGGGCATTCGTTCAGATATTACTTCTCGAGAATTCGAAGACCATGTCATATGGGTCCAGAGAGAACAACAGCTCAAAAAACGGGGTAATGGTCAGCCAGAATTGACGGGGCCACCAGCAGACTGTTCAGCTACCTGCCAAACATTCAGCACAGCAAGGTATGGGGAATCTGATGGAAAGTACCACAAAGTGTCTAAATCGGGACTCGAACCAACGCCATCGCAAGACCCTTGAAACTTGCCCGAAAACTTGAATGAAGACCGACTTCACAGAGGGCATCCTAATAGCGCAGAGAGTCGCATGGGTCAGGAATCCTACGACCATTGAATAAGCATTGCGAAATACCGACTTACTCGATTTTTTTCCTCGCCAAATTCCGTCAGAAATCCGACTTACGTTGGACTTTCGATATTTTGCATCCGCTGCACCCGATGGACTGAGCGGAGACAAATCTTTTGACCCTGCATCTGGCATTTCAAATCGCTCTATTTGTCTCAAATTCGTGATCCATCAATTTTGTCCTGTCGGCATATCTTTTGTCAGGCGACATATACACTTTCGGTCTAGCACGAACGTCAGTGGAACTTATAGTGAGCCTCGAGGCAAGATTACCGACAACTAAAACGGGTATGACATTTCTTAGGATTTTAGATACTGCCAAGACAATTTACAAGATTGTCTCCAAAAACTGGACGTGGATGTGGATGGTAGATGGCGGCATTGAGGATGAATCATAATTTCCTGCGTAAGTAGAAGGGAAGCCGAGGGGCGCATGGTCAGCGAGTTATTGAGTACGGCAGCGAAGATCTCACCAACTAGCACAGGTACCAGCTACGAGCTGCGACAAAAGGTGTGGATGACAACGTTCAAGTCCGCAACCAGACGGACGCAATCTCGGTCCAAGACGGATGTAAGATAAGTAGGCACCGGGGGAGGCGCTGCCCGAGCATCACATCACGCCATCGAGCAAGGACCCGAATAGCGGCGGGGACTGCATTATCGTTACTATGTTCTACTTTTGAGTCTCAAAACCTCTCAGTTCTAGATGAGAAGTCCCTGATGATTTTTCAGCGTCGCCTGTGACGAGTGAGTATGGGTAGCACTTACTGTCTTCTGTGAGGAACGAATGTCGTTTGCGACCTGGCCTAAGGAGAAGTCCGGACACATTCCCCTGCGTGCCGCGTCGAGTAGGGCAGCTAGCGTCTGCTTCACAAGGTCCGACCTTGGAGGCCAGAGAGGGTACAAAGTCCATTAATCGCGCATTTGGTGGTTTGTATATACGGAGAGTCCGGATATCCTGTCACTGACATCGGGACCAGAGGTTAGACCTTCAGTGAACATGTAGAAATTAATCAGAAACGCTGACCTGCATCGCCAAACGATCAGAAAATATTGAACCGACGACGGTGGGTCAAAAAAAATCGGGAACAAGGATTAACCCAAAGCCAAGCATTGGTGGAGCGTGCATCGTAGTCAGTTCAAACAAGCCAAGTATTCGTTAGTCCTGAGGAAGAGCGGGGTAACCATATATGGTCTACTCCCGACGCTACATCGTGGCTTCAAATAGAGCCATCCAGAGCCAAAGGCGACCTAAGAATCGGGTGCGTCAGCTACTTGTTCCGCTCGTGAACTTGAACTCAACTCGGGGGTTCAAGAGACCTTACCTTGCACTCTCTCCCTTGGGTGCAGCTCAGGCATCCATGCTCAGAAAGCATATTTCAATGTGAAAAAGTAAAGCACATTTAAGAATTAGAGGGAGAGCAGATAGGATGTCCCAGATGTGGCGGCGGCGGCGGCGACAAGTCAGGGTAAAGAACAGGCGTCGGGCGCCAACGGACCACGAATGGGGCTCGGGGTTCAAATCGACAATGATCTCCGCCTGACATTTCTTGTCCCGACGGCTGGGACAAAGACGGACTTATATCCCGCCTCTCCGCCTCTCGAGTGATCGACGATCACATCCCCAAGCGCCGTCGCGACATTGTTCGTGTTCCGGATCCATATGTCATATTGTACTTTTTGTCCTGCACGACCAGTGCGAACGCTCGGAGGTTCCTTCAGGATACGCTTGTGGCTGCGCTGCTGGGGTAACAGGTTACATGCCATGCGCGCAGCATGAAATAGCTCATGCCACCGATCGCAACCTCCTACAAACGTTTGTCCAATTCAAGTCCAATTATACGCAACTTAAGGATACAAGAGGTGACGCACTTCGTACTGACGTACATGATGTGATACAGGACCCCAGACGCGTTATAACATAGCATTACGGATGCGTGGAGTCCCTTGATGAACTTGATGGGAGACACGCGAGATCCCTACAATACCTGAAAAGCCACAGTGCTCCCGCGAAGGACGCTGTAACAGTTACTGAAATGTAAGCTAGGTTTGAGGACACACAACCGGAACAAGAAAACACGAAAAAACATACCAGATGACCACGTATCACGTCGCCCAATTGAATACCTGATGCAGCATCTTGTATCACGACCCAATGACGATTGCCTCCGAGAGTATGTATTTGATTTCAAGATTGATCTTCAGGCCCGCCTCGCAGCGATAATGCCCTTCAAAAGAACTAACCTAAGCCTTTTACGATGACCATGCGCCCATCATTGATCAGCTTTGATCTGACTCGGTAATTCGACATAATTGCTTCAGAAATTTGTTATATCTATGGCTATTAGGCTGGTTTGCTCCCTACCCTGGTACCTTTCCTTCGCACGTTTTATGCAGCTTGCCCCCAGACACAATTAGTTTCACCGATTGGTCGATAACGCCCATCTGACTCGGTGACTCGGGAATTGTCTATGACATTTTGCTCAATTTTCTTCTGCGTCCCCCACCGTTCCGGTGCTTCGGGATGATGCGAACAAGTCATTCCGAGTCCTAACGCGATACTGATGGATTTCTTAATTCATCGAGCTAAAGCGTCCCGTTCCCTTTCGACGACGCTTCCATGCGCAGGCAACCTTGCTTCAGCTTCAGAACAGTACGACAGTCTTTCCTGTGGCCATGCAGTCACGATGGGAAAGGACGTACTTTGTATGGTATAAGATTGGCTACACCTGAGCCCCGAGGCAGGTACGAGTATCAAGTCAAAAGGTTTGGACGTGCACCCGTAAGTCATACTACGAGTATTATCCGTGCTCAGGTGTGTGTGGCGTGATAGACAGGGAACCCAAATACCCGAGCTGGATCCTGCCCGAACACCCTGCTTAGTATTTCTTCACATTAGGGTTGTGTTTGGATGTTCAGGTTCACCTAGATCCTATGATATCTTTTAGTCCTTCACAACTCCCTCATATCCCGTAAGTTTTACGTCAAAACATACCGACATCATTTTGTCGTTTTTGGTGAGATACCACCGCGCACCCGACGCTCGTACGTTTCTGATGCTGCGACTGGTGGAATTATATATAACGGTCCGAATGGGCACTATTCTTTGATGCAGAGCCCAAGGGCCCTTGGGGTGGGATTTCACCGCCGTGCGCTATCGTAGGACGCGGCTATGCTGAGTTATTTACTGTTCATTATACCCGGCCCTTTGCAAACGTCGATCAAAAGCATATCTTTGGTCAAACGCTCCAGTCAGGAGGTCGCACTGTTTATCCAGTAATGATTCTCGTACCATATGTCTTCTCTATGGAAGACTCTCCGGGACTTGGTGGGGGACTGGGGTGGTTTCCAGGTTTGAGTTTGGGTGCCAAGATCAAGTTCAAGATGGTGCTGATCGACTGTGGAGGTCCGATCTTATCTTATCTTATCGCCCAACTCGGGGAGACCACCAGCGCACAGCACGCGCATCCAACCAAACTGTTTTGTATCACAATGCTCTGGCGTGATCATCACGGCTGATGCCTACTTTTCGCTGACCTACTTAAAAATCAGGGCACTTTATGTGTATCCGTGAGCATGAGAACACGTTAGAAAACAGCGCACAGCTGCCATCCGGTGGGAGTTTATCAAGACAAACTTTGGCTTTTCTCGTCTTGATCACAAGTGAATTACAGCCGTAAGTCACTATTCGGTGAGCAAACGGAGATGACGGCAGCGCCTGTGATAAGTTTCCTATTATTCCGGAGGAGAGATGTGTGGATAGCCAATCGTAAGCGTCAGAAGGTGCAGAGATATGTTGGTTAGCTTCAGGTTAGCTTGCAAGAGTTTCCCACTGAATCCCCGCTTGTCTAGATGCTTCTTTTTTCTCCTTCTTGTCGAGGCCTACTTTTGAAAGCCTATCGGCATGCAGGGTGGGTTGTCTATCAAATGTGAACCAGAATTCACAATTCTCGTAATATGGAGACAAATCACCTCGGAGCTTGGTTTCAATCTACGAGGCTGGGACAAAACGGCTTTTCATGCCAGAAACCATGAAATGGGACCGGAATGTCCACTTGTGTCGTCGCCCTCCTAACCCCTCTCGAACTCCAAGACTTAGGGCAGATGAATTCAGGCACCGATGAGCAGACGAGCATCGTATTGAATCCCCAAGGCGCTACCATCAAGAATTTCCTACAGCTAGTACACTAGTATATGACGCACGTATGCCCCCCCCCCCATTCCTGCTGCGTATTCCCAGGGAACTCACCTATTCGCTGGGGATCAAGAGAGTTGGACGTGATTGAGTATAACCCCAGCGTCATGAGAGATGGCCGAATAAGTCGAGGAAACGTCATCCAAACCCCAGAAGTCCCCGACGTAGTGTGAGTAGACGCCGTAACCGCTGCTGAAGCCGCGTTAGAACCAGTAAATAAGACCTTGAGAAGAAGGAGGAGGTTCAGTAACACGCTAAGGGACGTAGTGGAGGGAAAGCACAAACCTGTGGGTGCCGAGGACCGACGAGAATATGGATTCCTCGAGGAACTCGCTGCCCTGGACGAATTACTTACTTGTTCACGCACGATCTCCATCTCCTTCGAGGTTTGGTTTCCCATGTTCCTTTGGCCGTCGTTTCGGTCGCGAAGTGACTTCCGCGCTACATAGTTAGTACGAGTAAGATCCACCGAACTATCCCAGAACGGGCGACGAAGGGGCTTGCCTACAAAAGGATTGTTTTTGGACGAAAAAAGCAACGGGTGCACTTCAGCGATACAATCGCACATTCGGTCATCGAGAGCGAAAAAGTCCCAAGATGAAGCCCGAACGTTGAACGTTTGAACACCGAAGGAGTCTCCACGTATGTTGTTACAGACGTGACAAGTGATAGCTATGCGGTACTCTGTATGACAGTGAGCTCACGAACACCTTGAACACCGTTGTGATCCGGGAGGGCGCGTCGGGGATAGAGAGAAATATCAATAAGAACTTACTGATGCAACGGTCGATTCGGGTGACCGGTGATATACTTGACGTCGAGTTCACATGGATCTGTCGTATAGAGTAAGGCTTCCCGCCCCCAAAAGCATGCTCACCTACTCGGTGCAACACAAACACACGAATTGACGAAAAGTTCAACGACGACCCTGGCTACCATGGTAGGCGCAGGGTGTTGAACACTCCGCACTGAACCTTAGAAGAGAATCGGTACCATCGTTGGTGATGGAGATCATACACCATGGTTTGTGCTAATCTATACCCAACACAGTGGCGGACAAAACGCGACGATCCGTAAACGATCCAGCGCTCAGCCACATGATAGCAGCCGCGATGCGGCGAGATGACCTGTAATAGATGACCTGTAATATTACAGGATGGATAAGCCACAGGCGAGACACCAGGGAGGACGTCAGAGAAACCAACTGGTTCCCCGACGCGAACTACGTATATGACGCAGACCTCTCCAAGCCGTGCTTCAGACTGGGTTCAGCCATAGCAAAAAAGGGCGAAGGTTTAAGTGACAACTTACTGGTCCCAACCGAAAGTCGAAGTCGATTGGTGGCGGCAGCGGTGGGATGAATCTCAGCTGACTCTTGAGGAAGCAGGCTAAGCGCATGTATAGCCTTCGGGCTGAGCGACGCTCTAATCTAGCTGACCGGATATGGGGGTTGAAGCCTGAGAGATCGTCCTTTAGGTCAGTCCAAGTCCAATAACCTATTACCAAGGCCGATGTCAGTACTCACTCAATTCAGACTTGGGCTTCTTGATTGGCTGAATAGGCAGCATCGTTTGAGGTAGTCAAGGATAAAGGACGTCATTGAGCCAATATTGATATCCGCGCGCGACGCGTGGTAGGTCAAACCCTAGGTTTAATACTTTCAATTCCATTCACCAGCCAACTGCATGACCAAGTAACGCCGAGGCAAAGAAACCGCGAACCAACCACTGAACATGCAGGTGCAACCCAGCCACCCAGCCACCATCTTCTCGCGCCATCGACCATTGACCTCAAAAGATACGATTGGCTCCTTCAAACCCAAGGCTACATCTCTCCTTAATTCCGTGATCAATCCTCTGAGTGGGATCATTGGCTATCAGATAACTCGGGAGAATGCTATGCCCACTCACCGGTGACTTAGCACAACTCCCCCTACCAGGTCTTATCTTGTCGGAACCTAACTAGACTAAAACCAGTCGGAAACACCCTCCACCTCCCATTTGACGGGAGGGGCGTTAGAACCAATGATCAATCGCGTTCCATAGGAATAGGGATTTTGATCCACAGGGTTGACGAAAGAACACGCGAGCGGTACAACTGACATGAAAGAATGACTAGTGACACCGGTACGGTACGCGCACACCTGCACGGGTTGTCTAATTGGCTATTCCTACGCAATGTAAAATGTCAGAGAAAGTCAGGAAAAAATTGGCCAACGTGAGTCGTACGAGTTTACGCAGATGGGTGTCACCGTAACCTCTCCATTACATGTGTTTCCCTGCCTCTGTAGCCTTTGAATCAGTCAAAGTTCATGAACATTGTACGCCAACTGACCAGGATCACGACAGCCCCGGTTATCTACAAAGTTGATGAAGGCTGCGCAAATAGCGAGCCAATCGAAGGGCTGGTACCTTGAACCCATCGGAGTTTGAACTTCGCACAAGGCCAAACAACAGCCAAACAGGGGATCTAAGGGGTAGCACTTGTACTAGAGTAGGGCTTCAACTTAGAGGTTGAAGCCACGTTCCGAGTCCGCTGCCAATGAAGGTGTGTGCGGGGATGTTTTAATTATGCTCTTGGGTGACAGGCTTAAGACGTTGGACAAGGCATCCAAAATTGTGGTGTGGGTGGAGGTGTAGTAGTCGCGTCCTAACGTCTGTGGCTTCGACCTTCCACTGATCGTGATTCATGATTGTTTCCAGGGCTGCTGAGCTACGGTGAAGGGCGAGGGTGAAATCGAAGTTAATGTGGAGAGATTAACCAGGAAGAAAGAAGGGGGGATCGACGCTTACGAAGTGCAAGGCGTCTCTCGTGGATGGATTGACTAGGTCATAGTCATACAAACTCATACGAACAATGACGATTGACGATAAACTCGCGAATAACGATACGAAGAGATGGACGAAGTCTCTCCAGCTCGTGTCGGACCGCAATCTTCAGTACCTTCCGAATTGCAAGCTGAATTGTTTGATTACCGTTCGTTGTGGGTCGAACCGAGAGATGTTGCGAGTGATTTGATTGCGATAAGTAAGTTGCCCAATCTATCACAGACGATCCTATTGAGCACCCATCCTGGCCGAAAGACTAAGAATCGGACGGAATCAAAAAATCAGGCTAAGGTCCTTGTTCCCCGACCATCCGCATTACCCACCATCTCCGTATGTTGAATTTGAATCACATTGACAGCGCAGAAAGTTTGAAAGGCACTCAGGTCTCGATTGTGAATTTTTACTTGACCGCTGTCGACGGTGCGTACGATGAGGAGAAGAGGCGGAAGCAATTCGTACGAGGGAACTCGGCTCCATACGCTCGTACCTCAATGAAAAGATTCGGCCCAAACCACTGACGGAACGAGGGGACGAATAAATGAAAAGGCCTGCCTAGAATCCAGCGCAACCTCGTCATAATGAAGAATCTCCCAGACTCCCACTAAAGCTGATAGGAAACCAAAAGAAGTTTCTATACCGAAGACACGTCGTCTAAACATAGTCAAGAGAGATGGGATTTCGATCCAGTGGCTAGAGTCGAGAGTCTAGAGGGGTCTATGGAGACGGAATCAATATAGAGTCGGCAGTAAACCTCACCAAGCGCAAGTCTAACTTATCCAGTAGGTTAGTAAGGAAAAACAAGGGTGCGGCTGTGAGATCGAGAGTGAACTTACCTCCCAAGTCCTTGCCCAAGTCGAACTACCTCGTCCCAAGAGTTAATTCCACCAAGCTCAAGCTTAAATGTATCGTTTTCATTAGTACAACCCTCTCAACCCAGCTTTCCAGCCCCTTAGATCCCGCTGGAAGCTAAGGATCTTCCGTGGGTAGGAAACGTGCTCGTAAGGCATAGAGGAGGGAACCCGTTGATTACCTGCAAGCTATGAAGCTAACTAGCGTCCGATGGTGCTATATGGCGTTTTGATTCCAGACAATTGCGATCGACGGCCGTTCGTCGGTTTTCCAGAGGAAAAGTACTCAAGCCAATGCTACCTAGAGTTTTAGTCGAGGTCAGTATGATATATCACTAGTGGGAGAAGACTGGGGGAGACATACATGTGTACATGTCACGGGAAAAGGTAGGCCACCGTCTGTCGATTTCAACATGTCTAGGTACTCACGATACGGTACTTCTGGTTAGCCTCAGCCCGCTGTGTGAGGTTTTTGTACTTCAGATACAATTCACACAGAGAACGCCGCGTCGACTTGGGCAAGTTGACGTGCCCGAAGGCGCCAGAACCAGTGGCTGAACAGTAGCAGGAGTACATAGTCTTGATTCCCATTCTTGGGTGAGTAAGCTAGCCAAGACGTCAGAGTCTACTAATTAGCAGTTACTAGTGGTAAGTCAATAGCCGTGGGTACAACCGGAAGTAAGTTGCTACTTACCGACACGTAAGTTAATTAGTGGACGCGTTCCTGGTGCGTGGTTTAGTGGAGACAAGTCAGAATTCACCGGAACGTAGTGGGAGTGTTTTCTGTTGCTGTTATCTTTCGCTTGAAGTCATATCCAGTAGATAGACGATACAGACTCATTGTCACGACGATGGTTGGACGATGCAAAGAGGACGGGCGCTTCAACCAAGTGTTCACATTTCTGTTTTTGGACGAGGGCGGGATTTTCACACGCTCCTGAACTTATCTGATATGAGCGACAGTGTCCGCCCAACCATGAGGCAAAATCAATCATATCCTTATCATCAGGTTACCCTACACTGAGAGGTTCTTGCATTGCATACGTCCACTTACATCCAATACCACAACCACAACTTCGGTATCGACACATTTTTTGACAGCCTCCATGCCAGAATTCAGGAAAAAACGAAAGATAAAACATATAACCAAGGCGCTACTTTTTGCTCCACCTCTACATTCTACCATGCCTATCTATCAAAACTCAAGTCAGTAGACGTCTACGTTCAACGTACACTGGGATTGAATATCCCGACGGAAGACTAGTATGCACTCGTCAATCNAAAAAAAATAATCGTTCTAGATTGTCCTTCCGTCTTCCGAGAGAATGACCCCTCTCGCTTAGGTGTAAACCCCTCACGCCCTCCCTGAATACACGTGTAGGGCTTGTGAAGTCACTTGTCATTGATCATTGGACGAGGTGAGGTATACTATAGACACCGGTATTAAATTTTTTCATTATGGATTTCAAAGTCGACTTTCGGTCCGTCCGTTGAGCTTACGATGCCGAATCCCGAGGGGTGTCATATGGATAGAGAGGTGTGCGGAAGCGGAGGAGGGGAAGACGGGGAAGAGCAGAGCAGAGGAGGGGGAAGCGAGCGCGAGTATGATATTCCGCATTCGTATCAGTAGACACATGGACTCTGTCCATCGGGGCTTGTGTATGTCAAGAAACATTTGGACGAATAACAATGTCGGACTGAGTTGGGTAGGTTCTGGGTGCAGTTCCTCGTCGACTCGGTAGCGAAACGCCCGTGACGGAGCTGGGATACAAAGAGCATGTGGGCGAATAAGCTGTAGATTTGCTTGCTCTTTACGTAGGTGCGGTATGTCGTAATGCAATGACTACGAGGATCGATAAATCGGAGGGATGGTGCTCGCTACCGCCCATTGAAGTATGAGATCTGAGAAAGTGGTTTCATAAAATTGTAAAACTAAGACAAAGTATACACGAAGTGTTCAATCCACTTGAGCTTATCGGATTGGATATGGATGTTACGGACGTTATGGACGTAACCTCCCGGCGGCGAGTCTGTCTATGTTTTCCTCGACATCTCACGAACCCGTAATACGTTACCCAGACGAAAAGAAGCCCAGCCTGCCGAAGGAATCCCTCCGGTTCCGAAGCAGTAGTGCGGTTCGCAGCAGCAGCAGCAACGGAAGCTCATGAGACCCTGTTTTCGACATGTCGTTGCTAAGCCGTTGAACACTGACTTCCAAGAAAGACGTCGACCATGCCGCGAAGAGATCTGGTTGCGCATAGTTACCAGAGGTCGCTGAGGAGGAGGAGGGGCGGTAGCTGAGTAAGTAATCATTCCTTCTGTGAAGCCAGGAATTGTATGTTTCTTGTTCATGCCAGTGGTCAAACTGGCCGACGGACGGTGAGGGTAGAGAGCACTGGCGATGATAGAGGCGAAGGCGAAGAGACGAGGCATTCTTGGAGGGAGAGGCGAGGAGTGTCGACGGGAGTTGGATGGGCAAGGCAGGCAAAGAGGGGGGAGAGGGGAGAAGCAAAGGAGCGATCGAGCAAACCCAGAGGAGAAGCTGCTCCCGTTTTGGGCCATGTCCAAAAAGGCCTTAATGAGAATACGAAACAGGCTCTCAAATGTTACGTACAAATCTAGCACAAGTCTTCGCGGACTTGGAATTGCCGAAAGGTGTAAGGGGAAAAAATAATTGGTGCTGTAACTCGATTTGGAGATGCAGAGTTTGGGACGAAAAGGCCGAGCTTTTGGTGCAGAAAGTCGGCTGGATTGGGTGCGAGGAGGAAGGTTGGGATGTCGGTGTAGCTTTCATGTGTTCATGGGCCAGATTCTGTGCAGCATCGGACGTCGACGTCCCTCGCTTTCATGAGGCAAGCCAAACTCTTCTCTGCAGACAGCACTGACGAGGAAATTCTATTGGACAGAGAGAGGGCGAAGGACTTGAGATCTCTGATTTAGCGTCGGGGTGGAACCCAAGGCTCTACCCTGGAGGCAAAGACTCTCAGAGATCCAATCACCGATTCCACTCTTTGATTGAAACCATGTTTCTGGGTTTCGCCCATTACCGTGCACGGGATGGGCAGGGCCCCGGTGGCTGTGGCCTATTTTTGATTTTTGATTTGTTTTTCTTTTATTTTCCGTATTTATTTTGGTTATTCCAGGAAACACTCGTCGTCGCTGTTGGGGACGACGGCGACGGCGATAGAGGCGACGATGGCGACGAACACGACCGATACGACTGCAGAAAGCACCATCCAAGCCTCTCTACGAGCCAGAAAGGACGGGATTGACATGCCGAGGTACCAAGATCCTGGCTACTGCCTTCTAGCTTTCCAGGTATCTTGACCCTTCCCTGAAGTGGCAACAGAGTGAGAGAGACCCGATCGCACGAAAACCTTTATAAATCTCTGATCCTCTTGCCTCAACGGAGAAGCCAGGTGTCCGCTCCCTCCCTCTCTCTCACTCATACCTCCTCCTCCTTCCCCGATCAAGTCCATTATATATTAAAGGACACGTTCACCTGCACCACCTCCTCCCACTCATTTCCCCAGATCCCCTCGCTATCCTATCATGGCCTTCCCTGCTCCGGGCATTGACGTCTTCTCATCTCCCCCTTCCACTCCAGAGCGAACGCGCTCCTCGTCCACCGCTGCATCGCCCACGCACGGTGACATCGTCTACCCACCCCTCAGCGAAACAACTCGCGAGGTCTTCAAGTCTATCGTCAAGGGACGTAAGAGTTGGAAAACCCTCAGGGGAAATGGTGAGGCTGTATGGCCCCCCGAGCTCGAAGCTGCTTTGCTCGAAGGTCAGTCTCTCCGGAAAACTCATACGCGACTTTTCGGAACGAAACTCATCATCGCCATCATCTGTACAGGCCTTGAAAGTTATCAGCCAGACGATTCAAGAGAAACTCGTCTCCTCGGACGCTTCCCCATGCGCAACCGCTACATCTCGGATTACATCTTTCGTGTCACTGGCAAACGAAGAACTGCTAAGCAAGTCGGTAGTCGCTTGCAGCAGCTTAGAGACACGTGTGGCGGCAAACGACGTTAGTCTCCCATTCATTCATTCACTCAAGTTCTTTCATTCCATCCGTCGCCCCTTCACACCACCCACGTACCTTACCCTAACTCACCCTTCTACTTCCCACTACCCATCCCACTACTTCCTACTAGTCTCTTTCTCTCCCTCCTTCTCGCTGACGTGGTCAATTAACTCACACACGTTCTCTCTCTCCTACAGTACTAGCTCTGCTCTCGCCTTGCCGCCGAGATACTCCAATTCACCGATCCACTCCTGCCATCATGCGTGAGCAACAACGCACAGGCTTCGGTCCTCTCGACAGACCCGGCCTTCCTTCGCTCGACATCTCCTCCCTCAGCGATACCTCTTCCCCCACCTACTCCCCCACAACCCCTTTGGATGCCGATCCCACCACACCCTACTTCGAATCACCTTCGTCCTCGTCAGCCTCTTCTTCCCCCCAACAACCCGCTAGATCTGTCATTTGCATCGACATCCTCCCAGACGACCCTTCATATATCCATTCATCATCGTCGCCTTTTTCTTCCACTTCTCCATCTTTGACCTCCCCTTCTTCACCCAACCACTCCATCCCACCCTCACCTTCATCCCCATCGTCACTCAAAGCCGACGCGAACGAACCTTCTTCCCCCTCCTCGCCCACCACGCCCACCTCCAACGATGTCAGCTACGTCTCTTACGGCGATAACGTCTACCACCCATCGCAGCCACGGCCTCTCAAGTCCATCGACCCCACTGTAACTTTTGTATCCCAAACCACCATCACTGCAGAGTCATTCTTTACTGTATTCTCCGACAACATGCCTGTGTATTCTGAATCTACCCCTTTGGTACTTGTATCATCACAACCAACCTCGCAAGAAGGCGAGGCTCAGGAAGAGGAGCAGTCGAATATGCTCTACAGCACCTCGTTGGTCCCGGGATACTGGGCTACCATTTCGGAGAGTTCTGGTAAGTCCCCCTCTTTCGGATCCCCCTTGAGCTCCTATTCATTGCCTCTGTAGACCCCACGCGCTTCATCATCCAACAAGAAGTCATCCAGAACCCCAACACGATGTCTTCATCTGTCATGTTCTCCGCCGTGTACAAGTTCAACTACCCCGCGGACTACATCATGTCGAACTCGCGCCCTTCCTCCTCGTCTTCCTCGACTTCCACCTCTTCTCTCTCCTCCGTTGCCTCCTCTCTCTCCTCTCTCTCTTCCCTGTCATCCTCCTCCTCACACCACAACCTCCTCCTTGGCTCGCCCATGGCATCTCCCGCTGTCTCGCCCTCCACCGAGCAGACCGACGCGTTCACCGAACTCTCGTTGAACGACTACTTCATGCCCATCGACGCTTCGGCCTTCACCGATCCCTTCGCTGCGCATGAGAAGCAACATGCCGAGGAGAGCTATTACGAGCTTGCACCACCTTCTTCTGGGCCTAACGGTGCCGGAGGGATGTACGAGTTCGGTGTCGATGCGGGAGCTTGGGGTTCCATGGGGTACCATCAAGCGCAGGTCCAACACCAGGTCCATCAAGTTCATCAACATGATATCCTTCCGACGACTTTCTCAACGGAGTTTTCTACTACCTATGTAGGTTTTCCCCTTTGCACCCGTTCAAGCATCGGTTACTTATCCATCGTCTTCACAGGTATTGTAACAACAGAAACGCAAACGCTTACATCAATGTGTCTACGCCTACGCCTACGCCTATATCAGATCTCTCTTCTTCTTGATCGTCTTCCTTCCAACTGTTGTATCAAAAAGTCTTCCAACTCTCGATCCACTCATTTGTCACCACCACCACCACTGTTGTATTAACTCACCAAAGTCATGACTTGGTATAATACTGTATACCTAACTATCGTTTCCCAACGTCTCCGCTCTTTCCCTTCTTCTTATTGATATTCTTATTTAAATGTGTGAGTCTTCTCCCCTTTCTCCCGTCTCATCGAGCATGCGCTGATATCATCCTTTGACAGATTGTATTATCCGTCTTTCTAAAAGCCCCCTCCTATCTCCTATCCATTTTTCCTATCTCCTTTTCCACCTCCACCAAAATCTACGCTTCCACTTCCATACACGTCTGTGTCATATCCTCCCCCACCCGCTACTGGAAACCACTCGATACATTTCTTCTTTAGCGCTTACATTATCTTTTCTGGCCTTCCCCCTCTCCCCCCACTTCTTCTTACACCCGCAGCGCGGCATCGTGCGTGCTCTGGAATAGCAGGACAATCTTTCTACCTTTTACGATTCCGTTCTCATACCAATTTGACGCCTTTTGATTTTTTTTTCTCTTGATTTCTCAGTTGTATCACCTCGGTTCTCGACGTTCTCCCTTTCCTCTCGATCTCTCTCAACATGTGTATATCCTATCTATCACANTTTTTTTCTCCTTTTCATCATTTGTACAATACCCCCTGCGCAACCGTGACTCGTTCTAAACTCTTCTTTTTTGGCTCCGGGTTCCTTCCAAATTCTCGGCTTCTTTCTCAACAACTCTTTTTTGGTTTGGTTTCTCTTACAACTCGTCTTTACTTCTATGTATGTAACCTACCTACCTCTTTTTCCGAGCCCCGCGATATATACGATTGCAAGACAAAGAGTATATTCCTCCGGTATTATCCTTTGCGTGATTTGAGGTGACTTTGGCGTTAGCTGGCAGTAAGTAAGACAGAGAGAGTCGTGCTAGGCTCAGAGAGGATCCGGAGTAGGCTTAACGTTAACATTTACATTGGGCTGATTCTACCCTATATAGTACGGTTCTTCGACCTACTACATTAGCTTGGAACTCCACAACGCTTCGCCTTGACGTGCTTCTTCACTTCCCGCTCCATAGATCCTGGCGCTGACTATACCGTATAATGAGGAGAAGTGTGTCACGAGGGATCGTCAATAGAGAAGTCGCAGAAGGAAGAGAAGGAAGGGTACCTGATTTGAGACTTGAGACGATTTGGATCTTGGTGGTAAATTCACTGGATATGAGTGACGGGTTTGTGTACTGGTTGACGCCTTTGGTGATTCCTCTTGCGATCGCGGCCTTCTTCTCTCCCGATTTATCACCACCGACTTTATTATACGATTCTACCAACACGTCCACCCACGTCCTCAAGGCCATCCCGCCGGCCATACCCTCCCCAGGCCACTTCATCATCTCTAAAACCATATTCGTCACACCACCCACAATAACGGCCGCTTGAGTTTCTACGTTCCCGATGGATTCGACACCGAGGGTGGTAGACGGGAAATGTTTTTGGATGATCGTGAGGATGGGCTTGTATGAGATCCCATCGCCGACTTGGCCTTGTGGGCCACCGATCAACCACGGTTTAACTTGGTCGATACAACTGTAGATGTCGGAGCGTAGAGTTGGCGACATCGTACTCGGAGCACTACCCTTCTTGCCATCTTGGTTGGAAGAGAGACTGCTCGTATTGCCTAAATTGCGAAACATTGATTATGATGATTGGTTGATGTTGATGGGAGGCAAAGCTAGAAGTCGTAAATCTTTCTTCTCTCTGAAACCGTGAAAAGGTGGAAATTTTTGTGGACGGAGGCGCAGTTGGGTTACAGCTGTGCGGCTGGTGGTAGAATATAACATCCGAGCGCTTGAGTTACGGCTCATGGGAACCTCGAGGTTCGATGTTAGGTGATGGGTCTGGTTTTGCTTCCGCCGAGATCACAATCAACAGCCGCGGATGCAAATAAGTTCACGGAATTAAAAAACAGTGTCCATTTCAACAACACGAACAAAATAACAAATCATTCTGGTTACGCGAATTTCATTCAAGCCACAGTAAACGTCGCAGAAGTTCCAGAGAATGATGAAATGCTACCGATGAGAGGTTTCGAGTCACCGAAGTAGTTGATCCGATAGGAGCCGGCTGTTATGGTTTGGGTAAATCAGTTTATGCAGCGTCAGACTAGGTAGTAGAGGGTACCGACCTGGGGTTCCGCTTTCAATGGTCCTAGTATAGTCAAAAGGGATTAGCTAAGTTCCAATGATAAATATAGTTAAGGGGGTCAGTACCAAGTGATATCAACTGTGCTCGTTCCCAGTACCTGGATTGTTCGAGTAAGTAAGTTACAGCCTTCAAAGAGGGGTAATGCGAAACACTGGAAAGGACATACAGTGCTGACTCTCGTCCACTTGAACGTGGTCGACGGGTGTGAATCAGAGCGAACAGCTCTCCATTGCCCGTTTACTTGCTGTTCCACGGTGAGAAAAGTACTTTCCAACCGGAGATTGTTCTTCATTACGACGGAAAAAGAAAATGCGCATGCATAAATCAACGGACAGAAGAAGTGTGTGTGCGCAATATATCAACTCACCCGTGGATTCGCGCCGACAAATTGCACACGGACGGCGTCGCCAGCGTGATAAGTTGTGGTCTGGACATTAGAAAGAACTTGACCGAAGCGCTTGCCTATTGGCGCAGCGTCAAAAACAACTGCGGTCTATATCAGAAGGCACGTAAGTTTTCTTCGACCGTGACAAACCCCCGAATAAAGATAAAGGAAGACAGACAGACCTGGAGGGAGATAGCACTGGAGGAAAGATCCGGTGGGGCAGCATCGGAAGACGGTACACCCGTGGCACTCTCGGTAAGGAAAGAGACAAGACTACTGTACTTATCGATATACGCATCAAGGGTGTCTATGACAAAAAAAAAACTAAGATTCACGGTCGTCATGCGAGGAAAGGGATCACTTACATTGTCCGAAGATCGTGGACGCGCCCTCATAGCGCTGCACTGAATATTCTTCTTTGGTAGTAACATAGTGACCATATGTATTAGCTGGTCCCGCGATAACCACGTAGGCGTCTTCTCCAACGACACCATCGGAGATGAGCTTAGCTCGAAGAGCTTCGCTGTATGCCGGGAATCAGTATTAGGGAAAGTCAAGAGATAAGAATTTATTACCGTAAACGGCGCCCAGCCATCGTGGTCAGCTCGCCAGGCATGACGAGAATCACCAGGTTGCCAATCCGTTGCATCTGAATATCGACCGTCCGCGGTGACCAGTTGTATGGCGTAGATGCAAAGCCCTATGACGTTACGCGGGACACAGCATTAAGGATAGGTGTCGTGTTGGTGGCTGGGGTGGTGGCTGAGCGCTCATCACCTACTCACCGTATTCAAAAGGATGGGCTTGGGTGCCTGACATGCGATTTGCTCCTTGGAAGGAAGCGGAGTGATGGCACCTGCATAGAGAACATTGAGCAACTGGAGTAGCGACACAGAGGGGCTAGACAAAGTCAAGAATACCTTTGACGATCTCCCAAAATGGATTCCTTCGGAAATTATTTCGTGAGTATGCGGTTAGTGTGGAATGCCATTTGGGTGTACATACCTTGGGTCGGAGGAGTTAGAACCTTGGACGAAATCAAATGCACCGGGTCCGTCACTATCAATCAATTCATTCGAAGTGCAAGCCTTGATGCGAGCGTAGCACTCACGTCGTTCCGCCAGCGAATGAGAAACCTGAACATCCCAAGCGATCAGCATAGCCACCTCGTCTGGAGCCACAAGTAACCCCTACCTAGAGCAGGTGGACACGTTGACACGGTAGTACCATTAGGCAGGGCGAAAGAGTGGGTAGCCCTACGCGATGGAAAAATGGATTAGAAAAATGCCATCAATCAGGCATTAGGGAGTAGTGGGGGACTGACATGTTTAGATAGGCATGCACGCTCCTCACAGCTCCTTGGACTGGAGCTAATGCCCGGCTCATTAAGGTGCGAGCACCTTGGAATTGAGCGTCTCCGATAATCCTATTAGATTCGAAGTCTGATATCCGGAACCCAGGCCCGCTGTAACCCCCACAATGAGCATCATCGAGTCGCACGCAATGACAATGAATTAAAGAAGAAAAAATCAGCTCACCGTCCATGACAGTCTTGTGCCGTTCCACCACAGGTTGAAGTCTCGAAATCGCAGGGCTGACCGTCGTAAGGCTTGCCAGGACTCTCACAGAATGCTCCAAGGCTGTCAAAGGCGAACGAAAAGGCCGTCACAATCGCGCACCCATGTGAGGAGAATGACATGATGGGTCTCACGTATTTGGGCTAGTGTCCCCGACATTGGCTGTCAATTCCCATATTAATCCTTATTGCAGGTATATATAGTAGACGCTGAACCGACTTACACTGCGTAAAGCCTGCTACGAAGCTTGTGTTCCCCGGCATGGAGCCCGGTTCAGCGAAGGCTTAATAGATTGGTTTGACGTAAGAAGCCCATTTCACCGAGGCACATCGAAAAAAAAAGTCCTGAGAGAGTCGAAAAACTCACACTCGTACAAGAAGGCAGCCATTCCTTTGTTGTCTGTACTGATGAGGGTATTGTTCTGGAATAACGAGGGTGTAAACCTTACGAACATGTTCTTCTGGTCTATCTCTAGGCACGTACCTCGTAGATGCTTGTCCCATGGACGGCAAAGAAGCTCAGCAAGCCTCGAGGCTGACCGTTTGCGTCGTCGAATCGGAGAACAGTCATGTCCTTATCCTGATCAAATTCATATCTCGCTCGTTCCTCAGCGGGGTTAGCCAAGTAAGCGGATGGAGAACGATTGATATTGGCATTGAGAACCGTTGTATTGCCAAGACTGAGCTTTCCAGGAGCTAAGGAAGCATGCGCTTTCTGAACGGCGCGTACGGTTCCCGCGACGATGGCATCTGCAGATTGCTTCACGAAACCCAATGAAGTAATTTGTGGGAGCAGGTTCTCAAGATAACCGCCAACGCCGGAATGCTGGAAAGATAGGGAGTGTATTAGAAAGGGTAGGTATCCAGGTATGGTACAGCATAAGACTTACCTGATGAGTGCCTACGAAGGCGATATTGTCGTTTGTGTAAACGCCGGGGAATTGAGATGATAGTTGGGATATGATTGAACGGCGGACGCCGGTGTCACCTAAACAGCACGAGGAGATCAGCAGGGTTGAAGTGGGGTAGGAATATAGATAGCTGTACCCATCGCTATGTCTGTCAATCGATGAAAAAAACGAGGAAGTGAGCATCATGAGACCTCGAAGAGCATACACCCAGGCCCAGACCACAGCCCCCTTCCATCTATTTAGTGCATCAGGACACACTAAAAGCTCCATCCATCGAATCCCCAAAGTGTGTTGGCGTCAAGTCGTCAAAGCACCCCGACATATCTTGGACAGCAAGCTTAGAATATTCGATATGTTTTTTGGGGACCCTTATTTCCGCGCATATGGTTAGAGAAGAGGTGGATTTCGTACCTGCATTGATGAATACGACCCGGTTGCTGGGGTTTGAAGCTTCTGCGACGATGAAGGCTCGACTTCGCTGGCGCATGTGCAGCCCTGATCCAACTTGGGCAAGGTTGGCATACCCCTGGAGCGCAATAGCGCAATCATTCAGCAAAGCCACCTACGACACACAGTTGTATATCCTCCGCACGCACCATCAGATTTGTTTCAACAACAGGCCTGGATGATGCGGAAAATTTCGTTTGCTTAGCCACTGCGATAACTGGCTCTTTCGCGGTTCAATCGACATACCCTGTTATGTCACCGATACCTTTTGAGGAATAACATTTACAAGGAAGGCCACATCATTGATTAGCGATGGTGTAAAGTTTCGTTTGAGAAAGGCAATAGCTCACCCAGGCCCAAAAGGTATTGCGCAGCCACGCCCTGGGGGTTGTCGGTGTACCCAAGCGTCGCAAAGAGGGCATTGGACAGCAGCAAGCCCTTTGTCAACGACCAGACCAAGTTCGACATTCTATCTGGCATTGTGCTCAAGGCGTCCCAGAACTCGTCGAAGTAGGGAAACGGTGGGGCGGGGACGTGATGGTAGAAGGAAGGCATGTCTTCTTATAGACAGTTCAGTCCGCGGTGTGGGTGCGTCATCTACATTATCGGTCACAAAGGTGATGTTCCCTGGCGGCGTCGCATGCAAAGCATCACGAGTCATCATGGTAACCCTGAAGATCGTCTCACACTACTAAAATTCTTGTTCGCAATGTTCGGAATTGCTGCGAAAATGTCTAAACATGAAGGACATACCGACGCCGCAACGGATCACAAACAATCACCGAATTGCGCGAACATATACCCGAACAAAAGCTAGTGCATTTGAGTCTACAATTACAGCACAGGGAGAGTCTCTACGATAGCAAAAGAAGTGGTCATGCGAAGCGTATGAGAAACCATGCAGAAGATGCCCCATGACGCATGATGGAGAAGGGTTCCTTACCATGAGCACGCGTAGCAATGCTGCGACATTCCAGCGGCTTATCAATTCGGATGACGAGAGCCCAAGTCCAAGTTCGCATACGATTGAGGAACCTGGCAACACAGCATGGTCAGCGTCCATACGATACACGGAAGAGATGCGAAGAAGTAAAAGGATTGATCAGTTGGCTGTTCTTAGTATTTTGGTAGAGGTATTCTCCATCGCCGTGGCTCCGGAATTCGGTGATAATGTTTTTCATCTGATGATGGGAGAACGACGGGGGTAGTGGAGGGAAACACTCACCATCGACAAGGTCAGATTGAATTCATCAGAGGTCCAGAAGTCATATTTCCCCTGCGTAACCTAAGAATAGCAAGTCAGCAACGATATCGAAGAGAATGTGCCAGAAAAAAAAGAAAAAAAGGRAAAAAAAAAGTTCAGAGGTGCAACGTTTGGCTATGTGCTCTGCCATTCGTCAAAGCGATAAGCTACGACTGGGGCGGCAAAGAAAATCATCAGAACAGAAAGTTTGGAGCCTTGAACTCACATAAAAATCAAGCCGTCGTCGAGATGGTCGAAGGAGATGAGGAGAAGGGTAGAACGGCGTTCTACCGATCACGGTGGATCGTGAAGAAAACTTCAGGCTGTTTGTTTCTATTTACCAGCCACTGCCAAGGCGGTTTCACATTCCGATGACTGTGGGATTTCGAATACCCACGGTCAGTTTGATTACTTCGACTTGTAAGTAAGTAAATAGTTCTTAGATCTCCGTGCGCTGACTCTACATCCTCCATCAGCCTCATGGTTGCGTTACTTTTGGGTGTACTCGGCGTAAATCCGGAGCGAAATCTCGTTCTCTCATCAATGTGGCTGGACCATGTCACGTCTCGGAACCTTGGAACAATTATCAGAATCGCTCCTTCTGCTTCGACAGGCGCGAAGGGCCTCATCGTCCCGCCAAACTTACATACTTGTTGAATTTGATGGCTAAACATGGGCGGGAGGCTCCCTCGACCCAGCCTCTCATCCAATGTGGTTTAATCAATCTCATAAGTTCGTCTTCTTCTTTCCAGACCCCTGGCGCCACGGTCGACCGCGTCATTAGGAACTGGACTATTATTCAGTACAGCTCAACAGGGACGATCTCTCGTCAAGTACATGATACATCGCCTTCCAGCATGGTCTCATTCTGCCAGTCCAAAACACTATGATACTCCGACTTCAACTACCTACAGTATCCGACTCTGAAAGGAAAAATGTCAACCGTCCACCATGAACTCATGTATCATGGACGATGTCCGTGGAGTGCCTTTCTACCAAGTTAAAGCTTGTTCACGCGGTGCTTTTACTTCTTTCCACCTTAACCTCGATTCAGCCTGATCAAAACAATCCAGAAATTCCATGTTTTTCTCACNTTTGGAAAGTGCTAGCGCCCGGTGTTCGTCTATCGCCTGATGCAAACAAACCCAACAGGGACACTATTACGATATCGGCTCCTCCTACGGCCGACTTATCTTTCTCTCAAGAGGTTAGACATTCCAATTATTCACCGCTCCCATTGACCCTTCCTTCGTATGTCACTGTCATAGGTGAGATGAGAATCGCAAAATCGACAATCTTGGTCAAGTCTCAGTCCAACCATCACATACTTGACCATGCCCTAGGGATTGCGATCAAAACCCCTACCTCAGATTGGCAGTATCAGATGGACATGATCTATAGCACGGAGGTAACCCTCTACATTCTCGCGATGGCATACCACAGACGAGCGGTTAACCGATGTGTCTCATGTCAGGACTTTCAGGGTTAGATCGTGACAAGCTCCCCTACCTCCTTCCGCGTTCCACTTCTCAATTATCCTAACTCAAGTCTCTAGCCCCGTCTATGACGTTATCTTTCAATTAAACATCCACGGCGGTTTTCGCTGAACGACTCCAACCGAGTCCGGCGCGCCTTGCCATTGACATCGACTCCCCTTGGACTTCGGGGGCCAAACCTCCCGGCGTCAGTACTCGCCATCCTGGAGGAAGAAAGCTATGTTGGATTCCCCGACTTGGATGGATTCTCTCATTCTTTCTTGCACAGGCTGCGGGGTATGTTAATGAGATTACAGGAACGCATAATGAAGCTGAAATCGTTCCGTGAGATCGGATTCCCTCTGGGTATCGCTTTCGGATTTCTACGAGTTCTCATCTTCGTCCTTCCTTTTGACGCTGAGCGCTGAACTCTTAAGCGACTTTTGGAACAGAATCTTGTCCCAACNTTTTTAGCCTCATTTTCTGGTTTTCTGGAGCGTCTTCTCTCTCCACCGCCTTAAACTTTGTCTTTGGACTCTAAAGCTTGCCCTTTCCCCACCCGATACCATATTGGTGGTTCGGCAGAAGCGGCGCGTGGCGCAAGTTCTTCCTGCGAACTTCCTAGAAGCCTGACGCTTCTTCATGGACTCGGAGGCCTTGGGCACAGCTGATGGGTGTTACCAGATATATCGGGAGCGAATCAGCTGCAAGCGCGACATACAGATGGCTTGTTGTGAGGAGTCGCAACCGGAACACCAAACGCTCCTCATTCGCTCGCCTAACGAGGTCTTGATACCTCTTCCAGCGCTAGTTCCCACCACGATGATCGCGGAAAGCGCTTCCATTTACCCAACCCTTTACCGATACCACACTTGGAGGGCGGTTAAAGCCTCCAGGTTCGTGGGTTTTTTCTCTCATGTATTTCCTGCTATCAGGCTCATTATCACCCTTGCAAGCTATGTTTTGATTGGAATACTTATACGGAAGTGCTTCTAATTCATTGATCGCCGCATGCCTCATTGTCTCCATCCCATCTTGGTCACATCGTCAGCGCGCCCATCAACAGGAGCTTAATGCAAAAGCGTAAAAATGCCACACATCAATGAAACGATATGGCGACATTTTCGGTAACCGCTTAACTCCCTAGGACGTAGGTCAACTGACATGGGGTGCAAGTCAAGTTTTGAAGTGAGT
Source organism: Pleurotus djamor (assembly GCA_029747585.1). Lineage (NCBI taxonomy): Eukaryota > Fungi > Basidiomycota > Agaricomycetes > Agaricales > Pleurotaceae > Pleurotus > Pleurotus djamor. The sequence continues at coordinate 38,891 of JAPEVF010000151.1, read as the reverse complement.
GAGTAAATTCCCTGTCCTTTTCGACGGTACATTCATATGTCCTTTCAACAGATGATAGATGGTTAGGTGCTTTGCGCACTTGACTGGAAGGTGTCGACACGATATGTCCAATCGATAGTCGGAGTTCCGTCAAGCAGGTCAGGCGGAAAGCGATATCTCTCCTGCGTTCGATCTTCGCCGTCGCGTCTGGGCTGTCTGCTCGTATATCGTAGCGATAAGCTGGGTGCATTTTAGCCTTGGATCTCGATGCACTTACAGAATGACTGTTCGATCTCTTCCTCCGAGTGGGAATCTGAGAGACGAGGTGAGCGTTGATCACTTGGTCTTCTGGAATATTCCATTATCACTCCGATTGTGTGCGCTTCCATTGATATTAATTACCAGCTACGCGATGCGTCGTCGCCGCCGCATCATGTGTACTGGCCCACAAACTTTCGCACTGCAGTGTTTCGGCCCTTTGCATGTGCATACTTCCATTGATTGCCTTGACTTATGTCCAACAGTACTTCTGCTCATTTCCTTGACATTTTATCGAGGGCTCTAGTTCTTTTTACACGGTCTACGCGTCGTCCACATTATCTGCATCCATCAGTGGCAATTCCTGTTGAACGTTGACAGAGGGATGTCAAGCGGCCTGGAACGATGTCAGCTGCTCAGTTGTACGTTGCCCGCTCTGATCACGAAACTTCGACGCTTTGCTTACTCTATGTCTTCAGCATCTCTCGGAGACCTCAGCAAAGACGCAGCTCATTCAATCGTACAGGCGTTCTAGAATCTCTTTGATCACGATCGTGATCGGCGATCGCGCTTCCGCCCGATCATCAGTGCATCCCGCACCCCGATTGAGCTCGGATTTCCAGTCAACGGGTGAAGGCAACTGTACCCTCGCCACATCCACGTGAATATTTTCTCAAAAAAGGATGACATGCAAATTGATCACAAACCGCACATTAGGACATTGCTTGCGCGTTTGGTGCTTTGCTTCTGGTCAGTTTCTCCGGAATATGTGAGTTCCGTAGTTTCTTCTCATTGCTAATTTTGTGTTGATGTTGAGTATATCCTCTTTGTACAGGTTTAAATGACCGCGTGAAGCTTTCTACAAGTTGAACATTTAACAAGTAATGGTAAGCTTTCAGTCTGACCTTAGACGTTTGAATTTGACATCGGGCTTCTCACACCGTTTCCTCACAGCGTATTGACATCGATGAGAAAGAGGAGTCCTATAAGTGTACGCCCACACGTTCGTAACCATCTTGATGTATACTCATATGGGGATCTTTTCATGCGGCGGTGGCGAGCGAATTTAGGAAAGGAATTTCATCAACTACCGGTCTATCTCAAATTCGACGACATGGCAGCGACAGAGAAGCTTGAAGCCGCAAGAACTTAGATGAGCACCGGGGATTCCATACTACTTGCTCTCTGGTTTGAAAGGCGCGCTACGCTTTTCTGAGGGCTTTTCGAGAAGTTGATACTTACGATGTGGTATTTATTCAGCCACAAGACGGCTCTTCATCTCCTTCTCTTCATCCCTTCATCTTTTCATCCTAGAACACCAAGTTCCGTTTGCGTACTTCGGACACCCTTCCATTCTTCAAGGCCTTCGTACTGTCCGATGCGAAGGATGAGAATATGTTCATATCATGAAATGTGTACGTTACACTCGTCTGATGGAGTGCAATTGGCCGAACCTAGGCAGCCGCTGCAGTCGTAGAAGTAGTCACTGCAAAGTCAGCTGACCCCTATAGCATCGTACCTCATGACATCGTTTGATCTATTCGCTTCCGAGTAAGCAGTAAACATGGGAAGATGAAGCAGTGTTAGGAAGTTCAAGAAGCTGAAAGGCACGTAAAGTTCGACAACAATCAACACGTAGAAGCAGTATCGAGGTGCCCTGACTCAAAGGCGCCAACGTATATTGCTCGGTTTAGCGCTGCTGGCTTGTGGGCCAATGCACGTATGGTTAGTAAGATGTGCTAGGATTTCCTCGGTAGCGCTCACAAGATTCGCATGTTCGACGTTGAACTTCATTCTGCGTCAGAGGCGACTCGGAGGCACGAGGTCGCTACTGCGTCCGTATCGAGGGAATCCTTTATGAAAGATAACTCCTCATGATCGGGTCCCAAAATTCGGTGTTTTGGCGTTACAGTCGCACCCATGCCCAGGTCGGTGGCGTTTGTAAGTTCTTATGCACAAGGAGATACTCTTACTACTGCGCCAATATCTCAGCTCAATCAGACCTTTTTTTGTGCTTACTCACCGTTGGCCTTCCGGTCCGTCTAGATAGGAGGGGCTCCTAAAGGACTCCGCGGAATGATCTTGGCGGGATGGCTAAATTGGGCAACGGGCGCGGCGGCGTCGAACACGAGGGACCACGGGCTCTTGGCGTTCGCTGCAGGATGTTCTTTGCTCTTGGCTGCACGCGGCCACCTGCACTTGAACAACTCCACCACGCTGTTACTGCTCACTTACGCCCCCAATGACTACTCCACGACACAGGAAACGACTCACGAACTTCAACTTTGGGTTGCTTTTTCTCAGTTCAACATTGTTCAACTTGAACAATATCCAGTCAGCCGCCGCACGTTCGCCTTGGTCGGCCGGGCTCGCTGCTGCGCGATCCGAACTCAATACATGGATACCGAACTCCCTCAGCAAACGCGTTAATGTCGACACAATGCCCAATGGAACAAACTACATATGGCTGATCAGCGATGTTCTGGACGCGAGCAACTTCTTCGAGTGCGTCATGTTCCGGCATCGTTTCTGCTTGGATTAACACGATTGCTTCACTTAGCAATGTATTCTTCTTTAACCATCCTGACCCTACTAGGTATGTGAAATTGTGTAGGAAACGCGTCTGAGTGGCTTACGCGAATTATACACCAGAGGGACTGTCAAGTATGTTTTCCATATTTAGGGTAGCGCAGATCGTTGAAGTTCCTCTTAGCTACGTCAACCGGGATCGCGCCTTTGAGAGGCGGCTAGCCTATACTGAGAACAACAAGGTCATCCTCAAAAGCGACAATACCACAACGCTGCCTCTTGGAACATACCGGGAGAGGTGAGTTTCTGCGCATACTTTGCCTTCCGGATAGTTTAACAATGGAGCAGCGTTCGCGTGGAAACATACAAAAACTGGGATACTGGACTGTTCATCTTGGACGTGGATAAAGCACCTTGGGGGTGTGGTGGGCCGCCTCTCCGTCTTCTTTAACTATCATCCATCTCATAACCCTACAGGCATTTGGCCTGCCTTCTGGACAATCGGAAAATCGGGTGATTGGCCTTATGTTCGTGTAGCGGTCATCTATTCGCGGTCCGTTTCACTGATCTTGAATGGATAGGTTGGTGAAATAGACATAATCGAAGGCGTTCATGACAATCAACACAACCAAGTCACCTGGCACACCGGACCGGGCTGCCATCTCACCCCCAACGCAACCTTCACTGGCACAGTCGTCGAAAGAGATGGCGAACAACATCTAGATTGTGATGGAACACTAAACGGAAACCCTGGATGTGGTATCACCGAGTGGAGCAGAGCTTCCTATGGACCTTTGTTCGATGCTCAAGGCGGTGGTGTTTACGCGATGAAATGGGATGAATTTGGTATAGCTGTTTGTTCGTCCTGTCCTCCTGATAATACTCTGTGTGGTCCTGATCTTCATTTTTCCGAAGGGTCATTCTATCGCGCTGCGATACCTCAGGATATCATCGACGGAAGTCCGAGACCATCTGGATGGGGACCCCCAGTTGCGGCGCTCGACCCTGCTGGCTGCAATATAACTCAGCACTTCGCCAACCATGCTGTCATCTTCAGTAAGTAGAAAGCCCTGTCTTTCCTCCCTTTTCGACGCTGAGATGTCGGCTCTGCAGGCAACACATTTTGCGGTTAGTTTTCAATCTTATTCCTCCCTTCCGTCCTGCAGGAGTCTGACCTTGAATACACAGGCGATTGGGCTGGAAATTCGTATGCTACGTCTGGCTGCCCAGGAACTTGTCCTGAGCGGATGATGGAGCCCTCTAACTTCGATGTAGGCAGTCTTGTCAGCCATCGTTTCTCTCCGTCGAACTCATGCGCTTTCAGAACGCGATATGGATCGTGAATTCACTCAAGGTATACCGCAGGACGAGTTTGACAACCGCCGCATCCAATAAAGCCTTCGCGCTTGCGAATGATGTTTGGCCATGGTTGGGATGGTTCGTTATCTTTGTGTCCACCTTCTGGTGAAGCATCCATGAATATCATGTAAGTTGGGTTGGGATTGGACTACTTGTATGTACTGTACAGATGATCTCGGTATAATGTTTAATGCTAAGTGGAGGATATTGCTACAGATATGTGCTGATAAATATAAGTGTGAATGGGGATTGCAGGGAGTCAATACTATGTGATCAAAGAGAACGTGGGTCGCAGTCCGCGGTATGAAAGAGTGAGAGTGGACAACAAAAACCTACTGATCCCACTTCAACTTGGCGGTCTTGAAGAGTTCAACCATGCCAATGGGGATCAATCGCGCATCGACCAGCTTCATGCCTCCGAACTTCTCCAGAAGTTGATGGCCATAAAGCGCAACAACCCAGTCGGAATAAAAATCCGATCGCTTCATCTTCGGAAGCCTTGCCTGGAGAACGGATGGGATTGTGGGGCATCGTGGAGACGGAATGTGCATCATCGTCTCATAAAGGTCGTGCCAATTCCCCAGGAATTGCTCACGATACTGGGTATACTCCTCAAACGACATAAACTCCTTGGGAGGGGTTCCGGAATCCCTCGAAGAGTAAGTCATATACGATTCCTGATCGTTCTCCCATTTAGCCTTGAATTCGTTGTACATGCTGGCATCCCTCTCGGCCTCTTTCGCTACTTTCTCGAGAGGCTCAAGGAAGTCATCTGGGTTTTGGAGCTCCTTGGGGAGTATGTCGCTCTCGGTCCTGCGGAGGGCGAAGGCTTCGATCATGGGATTGCGAAGCTCCAAGCCACCTTCCGATGCTGGGAAGTAGAAGTATCCATCGGGGATATCGGAAACGCCCATACGAGAGCCCACGAGAGAGCGAAGGTATTCAAGTGCGCCGCCAGGATGATCAGGGAAGAGTTCGTGTTGGATACGAGCGAAGGTGTCGACGATGTCATCGAAATGCGCCTGGCCGAAGGAGAAAGGAGGACGGCCGCCAAAGTTCCGACGGAAGAATGCCATGTATTTGTTGTAAACGTTGACCCAACCGAAGATAGACTTGGTAGCGGCAAGCTGACGCTGGAGTTCTGCGATATGAAGCGTGACATCGTCTTGGTTGATAACGAACCTCGCCTTGTCAGCGTCGAACTTCAGGAATCCCCATTTGACATCTCCCGTCGGAAGTTTGGAGCTAAGAGTGCCACCGACACATGCCGAACCAGTTTTCTCTTGGTTGAGGGCAAGGCCAGCCAAGGAGGTGAACTTGTTGATCTCTTCCCAAGCTTTCTCGCAGCGCGCCGAGCGTGCATCCCAAAACCAGACGTCATCATGAAGGCGATAGAGGTAGAGACCCTCAGCACGTTGATTGACCCCGTAATCCGAGATGAAAAGGACAACTTCGCCCTGTAATTGTGAGATGGCATAGCTGATGGGGGTACCTCTCGTGCGCGTGCGCACGATGCTTTCAGGATCATCCTTAAAACGAACAGGCATGGCGAGAAAAGCCTTGAAGAACTTCAGCCAGGAACCCGAGACGCCGAAGAACTCGAGGACCGTAGACACCGTTTCGTGAGGAAGAGAGGGGCCAAACCACTCAAAATCGGTGCGAACGACAGTGTGAGACTTGTGAAGGACGGTGTTGATGTGACAATCGGTCATCAGCATGTTGATAAGACGTTGCTTAGTATTGATAGCTTGAAGCGGGGAGCCATCGTACGACTTGCGTCCTGAAGAAGGTTCGAGGTCTGCGAGTTGCGACATGAAGAAATGCTCCTTGCGGTTTTCTACCCGGGCTGCTTCAAGAGTCGCGAGGGGTTTCTCGTCGTAGGATTTGATGAACCTACGGCGTCGTTGGAGGAAGGCAGGTGGCACGGCGGGGACGGAAGGTTGCCAAGCGATCGAGTTGAGGATGCGCGTAAAGGCTTTCTTGAAGTGTTTCTGCCATGTTATACCAATGAACTCCAGGAAGAGGCCATTGACGATATCGGGGTCCGTGAAGGCTCGATATTTCCCGTTGAGAGCGCGGCGCATCTCAATTTCAACGCCTTCCTTGGGCCATGACCATGCTTCGAGATCGGCCATTCGCATGGTCAGGACGCTGGCCAGTTCCTCGAGGACGACACGGTTGGACCGCATCTGCTTGAGCGTTATACGCTTCTCCTCGCTCATCAAGTCAGATTCGATAACTGAGTCAATGGTCCATCGCACGTCATCTGCATCAATGCGATAATGTCGAAGGTTGTAGCTGTGCTCTTTCATCTCTTCACGAACCTCTTTGAGTATCTGTTTTCCATCGACAGAGGAAAACAAGTCTTCGAGGTAAGCTTTGAGCGCAGCAACGTCGACATCGCTAGGTTGGAAGATCAGCTTTTGCAAGCGTTCCTTCTGCTCGGTCAGCTCCGCCCGATCATTTACAACAGGGAGGTCATTGGATAAGGGCGCGTCGAGTGACGCAAGGCGGAAACCCGTAACGGAGTCACCGCTGGACATCCACTCCTTGAGGAGCTTCCCGAAAAGCGATGCATATTCGAACCGAGTCGCGTTGTACTTGATATGAGACTCGAGAATCTTGATCCATCCTTCTACCACGACGGGACTGACACAAGGGTCCTTCTTGCTCTGCGCGATCCAAATCTCGAGTTGGTCCAAGTCGAGCATACCGTCGATGGTAAGAGGAAAGCGACCTTTGACACTTCCCGAGCCAGTCCAATCGCGGATTGCTTTGAGAAACATCTCAACCCTTTGGATAGGATCAGAAACGGAAGCCGCGTCACTGATGACCTTCAAGTGAGCGTCGTAAGCAGCCTGTTGCTTATCCAGCTCTTGGAGCTTGATATCCGTGATGAAGTTGAGGGTTTCTCGGAACGCCGAGCTCCCTGCGGATACACTGCTCAAAATAAAGTCAATGCTTTTCAAAGACGCGTAGATGACCGAGAAATGTCACCTCAAAGCTGGTAGGTTAGACGGCGCGCCTGAACTTGGGGCGTCCATGGGTACGGACCGTTGATGTCCTACAGAGCCACTACGCAAGCCCTGGTTCAAGCTTTCAGAAAAATGTCACGGAAGAGATCTAGTAATTTCCTTACATGACCCAGGGCAAACCCTGTCCGCGGTTGAAGACAAGGCCGAGCAGAAAGAGTCGCATGGCAGCGAAAAAAGCCCAGCTTCGTCCTGACCAGGCCAATCATAGCGAAAGTCACCGACCTACACGATTTGCACGTCCGCTGAGCCAGACGAGGTCCAACGGTGATGGTGGTGGAAAGGGAAGGCAAGCGGTGTGGCCCGAAAAAAACCCTTGAGAACCATGAATGCCCCTAACTCGCCCTGTCATTTGTGGCGCACCACACAGTCGTTTGTTCCCCGTTCAACATGCCTCCGTGGACCTCAGTACCTCCAGAAATATGGGTTTGCATTCTATCTTTCTTGGACGACTCTGAGACGAGAGTGGCCGCCCTACTAAATCACTTTTTCTGTGATTTGACGGTTCAATTCCGCCACCGTCATTTGCGTGTCACCGAGTTTACCTGCGAAACCACTGCTAGGCTTCGACATCTGAATGCGTATGTTCATTTCACAGAGGAATCTTGGCTTCTAAGCAAACCTGATGGCGACACAACTCTCTAGGTCGCCTCATATAACACAAATCATCAAGTCCATCCACATAGATTTCTCCCTTTTCGCTCCTACTACGAAACTCGTCGAGCATTCGCGAGAGCCCCAGGGAGCTCGTTCCAAATTCCTGCGATGCTTCTCTTGGAGACTCTCGAAGAGATCGAACTATGAGGCTAGGCCTAGCATTGATCTTCTGTCTTCGCAGACAATCAGCGACCTGTTTGTCGACCTCAAGCCCCGCTGCCCAAATCTCGAAGAGGTTCATGTTTCTGAGAAGACATTTAACGACGACCCCGATGATCTCATGGAACTGCGCGAAATAGTCCTGGGCTGCTTCTTAAAAGACGTCACATCACTCACGCTCCATCACATGTTAGTGCCGCATGCTGAGGAAATCATGGCAACCCACCTACGTAGCTCGCGGTTGAGGCACCTCTCTATCCAGCTAGTCTGCCGGTATTTTTCTGGAACCTCCGATGCATTTATGAGCTTCACCCAACTGCTGAGCAAGGTCATGCGCACTGTCGAATTTCTGAGACTCGATGTGACAGGATTTCAGGACGCGACCGCTTGTTCGTCACTTTTCAGCAAACTTGGTAAGATTCTCTCTGTAAAGACGACATTTATGCAATGAAACTCACTGCATTCCTTTAGGTAAATACCAAAATACTCGGAGACTTGAAGTACACGCCTCTCCGAACTACAATTATCAAGTCCTCTCTGCCATCATCTCCTTCCTCAATCTCCAGGATCATTACCTCCAGGAACTGCATCTAAGCTTGAACTGGGATCACGAAGTACTATTCCCATATGCCTTGGCGCTTACAGCACTTCGAAAGCTTCACCTATCCCTTCCAGCGCGACTTTCCCGCCCAAAGGACTTTAACCCTGGCCAATTTCGATTCCCACAGCTTGAGGAATTGGACATCTTCGCCCCTACGTATCAGCTTCCTGTCGTCTCTGCCATTTCGGAGGCATTCCTCACATTCGAGACGGCTATACACTTGCGTTCCCTGTCTTTGGAAGTCCTCCAGTTTTCCGAGGCGAGCTTACCCCGTTTCGCTGTCATCTTTCCTGCGCTCAGAACACTGACTGTTTCGGCCACAACATTCTACCCTGTAAGCTCTCAACGTCAAGGTTGGGTCTCAAGATCTCAATGCTTACTTGTCTTTCTTACTACAGGATGAAGCGGTCTCAAAAGAACCGTGCAGTGATTGGGTACTCTACGATCTGACCATAAGGCAACTCGCTATGGGCGAAACATATCTTCCGCTTTATGCGGCGATGGAGCGGATAGCAGGGTATATTCCTAGTGTTAGAAGCTTTGGCGGTACCAACAACATGGACAGGCCAGCTCGGTACGCGGAATGACTCCAGCGTCCATTGCCTGCACTTTTATACACAGGCTCTGACCAGCCTCTGAAGGAGATGTCCCTCCTAACGTTAATAAATATATGGACAGCATATAGATAAGCCCGTAAGTAAACGCAGGTTTTTCTTATCGCGCCTCGATTGTCGTGGTTGAAATCCCAAGGATAGAGAGGGGGGAGCCTTCCGAAATGTTCGCTATTGCATGCATGATTAGTGAAGCATTTCATGAACGGCAGTGGAACAAAACTCACATCGCTTATTTCCCCATGAACGCAACATGTTCCGTGAGTTGAGGCTGGAAAGTATGATATCACTGAGCCCGACAAAATGTAGTGGCCGTGTCAAGGGCTTACGTTACGAGTAATGAGTTGACATACACTATAGAGATGGGTTTCAATTGACCGCTGTAACTGAGGGCAGGAGACTTACGCTTGCTGAGGACGATGTGAAAGGCCGCGTAGATGAACTTGGTAGGGAGCGACAGCCACTAGTTTGAAGGTGGGTCAAGGGTCTAGAACAAAGGGAAAACGGGAACCTACCGTGACAAGGTCCAAGATACTGACGATCCTACGAGCAGGCGTTGGCTGATGCTGACAGAGAGGAACTGATAAAGGGCTTACACAGTTAGGGAGCCGATTCCAACAGCGTATATAATCAACAAGTCGATCATCCTTTGCGACCTACAGGTTGACCATGAGGGGGCTTCACAAGTACGGAGGGAGCATATGCTTACCGCCGAACACCGGATCTGCTGCGTCGAAAGAGATGAACGAGAGCAACTGAGATAAGTATATCACAAAGAATCGCGCTGCATAACTCGAGGGCCCCGGATACCTTCGAGGATCTAGTCAGAATCGTATAAAGAGCACGTCTACAAAGCTCCTACCAAATTCTCCATATCATGCCTGTTGTTGCTGGCCGGGACGTTGATCTGTCTATGGAGGGTAGCATCGTCAACAGCTAGGAACGTGATTCGGGGAGGCTACATACGCGCTGGCCATACCTAGTAGAAGATATGAGTTAACTCAATAGATGGCGAATCAGGAAGACGGAACGCACTCATCCCGCTACCTAGAGGTCACAACGACGCTGAGAGTCCGACAAGCATGAAGGTACTGATACACACTTACCAAATTGGATTGCAATCAAAACAATCTACTCATACGCAGTGAGACGACCAGAGGAAGGAAGACCAAGGGAATGGACGCACGAGGACTGCGGTAATCATCTTGTTCTTGCTCACTGGGGATCATAGTTAGCTTATATGAGCGGCCAAGGAGCTTTCACAGGGGAGTCGACCCACGGAGCCAAACACGGTAAGTGAACGCGCTGTGGGGTCAATCAGTAAGCCAAGTGTTCCTGCTGCAAAGGGGATATTTGCCTTTGGACGAACGCCGTAGTCGCAAACTGTGGGTGGGATGTCGCATTAGCATTAAGAGGCTCTGGTGATTCGGGCACCGCACTGAGATGAATATGGAGGCCTTGATTGCGATGTCAGCTCTGAACGAGATATTGCGAAGCTTTTCGAAGGCTTACGACAAAGGTACTAGTGGGAAATGTGAGGAACCGAAAGATAAGAACAAGATCAAAACGAACAGTGGCTCAACAAAGTTCATCTTTGCGTATAAGTAGCAAGTTTTGGATGCGTCCGAGATACATATCGTGTGGACGGCGTCGAGCACTCTGGAAAGGTTTCGTTGGGACAACCGTTTGAGTGAACTTGACTGTGTACATACATGAGAAGAGCGACCTGCTCAAGTTCATGAAGTTCGTGGCATGTGTAAGATATGCGAGACTACTCACACAAGCTTTGACTGAGCGGTGATCTTTAGGGTATGTGCGGAAGTAGAATATTGTCTGCGCAACGGCGATGCCAAAGAGCCTTCGAGAGCGACGTCAAAAATCAAGAATGGCGTATTTGTGAACCTATACGCACGGGTAGGCCGCCATTGTACCTGATCAGTGGTTAGACTACATGGATCGGAGCGAGCAGAACTGCGCAACTCACCAATCAGGAGCGGACTAATCACATTCGCGAAGATTTGGTAGATGGGAGGAAGCATGGCAGCGAGGAACAAGGTCGGGTCGCGAGCTCTGGCTTTGGTTTATATCTCTGCGCAAGTGGCTGGATAAGATGATCAACATGAAGAAACAAGAGTGTCTGGGGCTTGCGTTGATCGGCGATTGTACGTTTGTGGGGTATGATGCATGATGCACGGGACTCGATAGAACAGCCATGCTCAATTGTATGAGATATCCCCATGAACATTATCTTGGCCACCGCTTTAGGCCGTGTACGGTTCGACTAATCCTCCCGTGGCAAGTTTCTCGTTGACGTACTCCGGTTGCTTTGAGATAATTACTTGCTTGGTGCAGGACTTTGGTGCATCGACGGATAAGGCCCACATGGGTGTATATCTGTTGAACCCAATGCCTGCCTATGGAGCTCTGGTAAGTGGTCCAGGATGGCCTGGCTTTGATGAGCGAACAGAGTTCGATGGATGGAGGGCAGAATCAGCCGAACGTCACCAATCAGCCATCATTTCATTCGCGACAAAAGGTTCTCAATTATCAATGAAGGGTGGGTCCGATGGAAGGAATGCCTCACCTGCACGGTAGACCTTTCAACTTTGCTGAGACTCCCGATACGCGCGGAAATGATGCATCACCTGGCCCTCGGCGAAATCGCGGTCATAGTTGGAAAGTGCGAAACGTGACTTATCCGTTGAGCTAAGTCATGGCCTTCATCTTTCTCACAACGGAACCTGGATAATCATCATTTGTGTCGAAAATATTGACATCTCGATGCTAGGTCCAAGATTTCTAGGTGGTATTCTGGGCATAATCAACCGGGAGCAACGTCAAAAAGGTAACCAACCAACGAGTAGCGGCCTCCTACGGGTAGGCTGGGAGAATTGGGGCCTGCAAGGTCAAGCACGTAGTCGCAATGCACGACGATTTAAGTCAGTCAGTGTGCAAGCTATCCACCTGCAACTTGAAGCCCTTCTATAGCATACGCAGGAAGGTCGATTGAGATACAACGGTTTGGGGTTGATAGTAAGTCTGTTGTAGTAATTGGCATCTCTACGAGGAAGGTCGGAGCGGATGGAATTGCGCAGCGACACGCCTATGCGCAACATTATTCTCATGTATAAACTGTAGCCCTGGTGGTGAAGAGCAATGAGAATGTGTAATCACGCGGCGACAGCAAAATCATACCACAGATGTTTGCTGAAAGAATTCGACCGCTTCGCATACGGTATCGGAGCGAAGTTCTTCATGACAGGGGGCATAGCAGATCTAAGGGTAGCTTCGTTTCCTAGGGTTTCCGAAACATTGTTATGTGGCACACAATGATTGTGGGCGTCAGCAGAAAGAGGCAGGGTAGGCCGATTTTTCCCGTTCGGAGGTTGAGAGTTTTGACCAAGCACACACTGAGCATCGACTATAAGTAGGACCGTAGTGCAGGATACAGTAAGTCGTCGCGTCAAATAGGACAGCCAAATGCGATGGAAGGGCTCACATCCGTCCCAATTCCACTGTCTGAAACAATGAAGATGTAGCTTATTTGCGTCTTTCCGAGAGGTACATCCAGCCCAGATAGCACCGTTGGCGAAGCGGATATCCTCATTCAAGGAGACAAAAGCAAAGAAGGGATACTTGTCACATCAGAAGACCGCAGAGAGTTGGCAAAGAGCCGCGAAGATGCAGTGAGTTGGTCGCCTTCGCAGCACGGGACCATAGCTAGTTTGTGCGGACATGAGTACTTGAGTAGTGCTTAGCCGAGGATTTGGACGAGGCATTGACAAAAGCGTTGTTTCCATGCCACGTGTCGTTTGTCATTCGAACAGGGTCGATTTTTAAGCTTCCCACGCTCATGGGCCTTGCGGTGTTCATACCACTGTCGACTCTCGAAGCCCATTTTTTTCATGGATCAAGTCACGTCCAATACGAATAGCTCGGCGAACGTCACTAATCAACACCACGCCGACCAGTCATTCAATTGTTCAATATCGCACGCAACGAACAAGACAAGTATCTCTGATAGCAACCTACATATGGAACCAGCTCACCGTGCGTTCTTACTCCCATTAAATCCTCGATGGCTACGCATGAAGGCCTCCCCGCCCGCTAGAAGTCAGAAAATCCGAGGATCTAGAGAAGACAAAGCTGCCCAGGTTTCCTCTCGGAGTTGGCGACGCCATGCTCGTCGTAGAACTCAAAATGGAGCAGATTTCATGTTCCTTAGAGATTCTTCAGCTAGAATGTGATGCCTCCGTTTATAAGGAGTTGGAGGACCTATACGATGTGTGCGTGTGCTCCTTCACGTAGTAACACGGCCAGACTGATAGCCTGCAAAACAGCCTATTGACAGATTATCGCAGTCTCCAAGAGTCGGCTCCTACTGGTTGGACACGTAACTTCGACAGAAGATATGTATCCGGCGTATCCGCCCTGAAGATTTCATCTAAGAAACTATTAAAACAGTGTCAGGTATGTTCAACATTTCCAGAATGATACACAAAGCAGGTCTTACTCACTCGATATTTCCATTGAACGCAAGAACGCAAAGATAAAATCTCCGCGGAGGGTATAGCGTGAAATGCGAGGGTTTTCATCGAGGGCAGGCACGAGGTGAATTCCCGTCTCGACGACCCGGATAGCGACCTCGACGATTACATGGGATCTGCTGAAGCACTAGGCTCAGGTTATCATGTTTTAAAGCCTACGAACTAAAGATGTCATTACAGTGGCTCCCTCGGATGTGACGCATGATCGGCGACTTGGAGGTTATGAGCCATGGGGCTAGAAGGGACTGTGTCTAACCAGTCCTTGGAGATCTTTGAGCCGGCCAGCTGTCCCAGTTGGATATCCGTTGTCATTAGGAAAAGTAGTTACTGACAGGATGATAACCTAAGGTACCCTTAGGGTATCAATGATTGATTCGAGAGCCATTACACCATAGACAAGTCACAGCCTCAGCATCTTCATAGCAGCAGGCCTTGCAAAACGTCCTTCCACACCCTTCCGAATAACCCCCGTCATGCTCGCTATCGGCCGACGCGGGGCTGTCTTGGCCACAATCATCGAGCTTAGACCTCCCGATTGAGTTGAGGACAGTACGTATGTTCTCCCGGGACATCTCGTCACTGTCATAGCCTCCCGGGGAGATCTTGCGCTTCTTGGGAGTATCTTCGGAATTGAGAGTGTGGGTGTTTGTGGAGAGAGCTAAGCGGCGGGTCGAAATGGTGGGGGATGGCGTGGGAGTGGGGGAGAAAGAGAGGTGCGGCGTTGGGGGGTAGGACGGGATACTTCGCGTACATCGTCGAGAGCAAATCCCACAAGACGGGCGTTGGCAGCTAGCAATCAGCCAGAGGAGATAAGGAGCAGGGAAAACACGCGTTAAACGGTCGATGATAATCAAATAGACGGAGAAGCCAACGTACCGTGCACAGATGACAATCCCAGAGCGTGCTGAGCTCAAGGCACGCTTGCAGGACACGCAAGAAGAGCTCATTCCGACAACATAGCTATTCGTCTGACCAACAGTCACACCCCCACTTTTCGCGTCCGATGGTCGTATTCGAGTAGAGTTGGCGTTCAAATCATTCGTTGATTCGATATTGGGTAGTAGGTCATCAGCATCCTTTGACGCAGCGAGCGATGCGTGGATAATCCGTCTCCGTTTGTGAGGGTTTGAGGTGGTCATAGGAAAGGTGGTAGATGGGTGGCTACCGTAGGCGAGAAAGTAGGATTATATATGAGGACTTGAGCCCAAGTCCCGAAGCCACAGGCCTTTGCTAGTGTGGTGGTAGGTGGTTGAGTGGTGGGAAGTGGTGGACGGTGGCACCTGTAGGCGAACGCGTGCTTCGATCACCAATTGTCCAGGGGCAGGGGGGAAAGGGGCCCAGCAAAGGAAAGGCGTGCTTCCTGGTTTGGCCGGACGAAAGGAAGAATCACCATGCTCCTTGAGACATGTGTGTGTCAAATTTCAAGTACAACACGTGGCGAGTCCCGCCCTTTAGCCTGACGATTCGCTTCTTGATTCACATAACAATCTAGGAAGTAAGTGACGATCAGCGCTTTCCACGTTACTGATGGGAACGCCGAGCTTCCGTCTTTGTGCGTCATGAATACAGTGGCAACTGAGCAGGGGATGTATATGCTATGATCTAGACAAGGGTACTAATGATGCGTTAAGGAGCCAGGATGGAAGCAAAGGACAGAAGGTAAGGATTGATACAATGTGATTGGGGTTGGTTGATAGTGAAAGACATGTGCAGATGCGAATGAAATTGTGGTCTAGGTCAAAGCATTCTATGAAGAACATAAATGATAGTGAGTAGATCTTGCCGTTGGCAAGACCGAATAGCTGTGAGCGGGTATACAAAGACGAATCACCAGGAAAGTCATAGCAAAAGTGGGAAAAGGGAAGACTAAAGAAAGGATGCAAAGGGAGTGTGTGATGACGGTAAGATGCCGTAGCTTCATGAGGCAGAGAAAACACTCCGAGCGGCATGATACAGGTGGTTGAACGTGCGCTTTGAGGGGTTTGGCGTAGTGACGGAGACATGATGTATTGTCTTCGAGATCAGAGATCTGTAGCGGGATTGACGAAGCCTGAAAAGCCCTCGGGGGGATCGAAGTTGACGGGTCCTCCACCAAGCCACCTTAAGGCGCGGTAGAGGTTCTCGCTTTCGCAAAGATAATCATACTCCCACTCGTCGAGATTCTCTCGAGGGACTCGAGTCGGCGTGATAGGCGGAGCGGGTGCGCGAGGCTTTGTCGCACGCGCAGTGGCAGCCTCTATCATAGGTTGCCCCCGTCGTTGAACTCCGAGATCCAACTTTCCCTTTTTCGCCCTCTTCTGGTTATTCTTGCACGCCACACTGTTTTCTACGTGTCGATTGGGGCCGAGGCAGTCTTTGCGGCTGAATCTAAAACAAGGCAGATCGTGATCAGCAATGGAGCCCAGAGAGGATGGAGAAACGGACTCTTTGTGACAAGCAGAACAGACGTATTTCCGCGGTTCGAGCATTTTGCATGCACCAGATTGGATATGACGATGGACCTCCTTGGTATGAACATGGCAATGAGGGCAGATCTTGGTGCCCGAGACTGTGCCACTGATCCCATTCTGTAAAACATCGCGTCAACATTGTTATGATATCCCGATGAAAGAGACCGATGCACAACGAGAACGCACCTTGACCTTGACAGACCCTCCACTTTTTGGCTTCCGAGCATTCGGACCAGCCGACTGCGCTGCCTTCCCAGCGGGAGGAATCTTCTTCCACCTCACAAGGATCCGTGGTTGCGGGAGAGGGGCCTCGGGTAGGGGAGGGGCCTCAGCTTCGGGCTTCGGGAATTCAAATCTGTGAGTCTCTCGGTACTCAATGCGAGCCTCGCAGTCGGCAATGGTACAAGCGTAGAGGTTTGGAAGGGCGATACGCTGGCGAGGGTTGAGCTCCGAGTTGGCAGAGGACATGTTGGGGGGCGAGGCAGTGGAATAGGAATGAATGTGTCGAGGTCGACAGTGATGTGGTGATGAATAGCAGAAGAGAAAGGAGGGAGTGGTCGCACAGACCGATATTTATATCTTTCAAAGCTGAACCAGTAACCCATAAATATCAATGAGATTTGGCCCATTGGCGGGTCTCGGTGACTGCGATGAGTTCCCATTCTGGAACGAGATGGTCAATTGCGCGATGTGGCAGAGAGATATCGGCAGATCTAGGTGATCAACAAAGCAAGTTAAAAACCTAGTCAACAATCAACAGAAAGCGGAACCAAATGTGGCAATTGTGGCGATGTGGATGATCGGTGTCAAGGACAATGGTCTGCCGTTTTGCCACTTTATCAGACGAAATAGGAAACGGTGGTACGCACCCGAAAAGCCCGGATAGCTGCAAAAAGACTTGGCCAGATCTAAGAACTCAGATTTTTAGCAGCGGGATAAAATGAGCAATCCATCCATTTCGGGGTAATCACAGGCGAACACAATGTGGTAGAGAAAGAACCATTGTATGTTGAGAGTTTAAGCGCGGGCGAAGTCTTCGGTAATGGGGACCATCCGTTTGAAACATACTTTGGGATCAAATTCTATATACAGTAGTTCTTGATCGCGAGTGAAATGAACAGCGATTCCTTGTGGTCGGATGTCGAGGCCATGGATGCGGACTGGTCCTGTTGAATGTAAGGGTGATAAGGGGTAGAAAAAGGAGGAATAGCTGCATGACTCACCGCCCAGTTGCAGAACATACAATACATCCGGAGAGCCAAGTGATAGTCGACATGACGGTCGCAATGGTCTACCACTTTTTTGCATAAGAAACGCCATTTCTTCTAGATAGGCATGGAGTCAGATAGGAAAAGCAGCAACAAGGGCAACAGGAACTTCCTCAAGAAACGTTCCAGACCGCCGATGTGCTTCTTGGTGACTCGCGTTGCCACTCCCTTAGTAGGTTCGGAGGTCGACTTGACGTTGGGAGAGGCGGTGGTCTCCCGGGTTCGGAGTCGCTGCATTCTTCAACAACGGTTTTAGTTTTCTTCATTATCACCAGAGGTTAGGAAGGATGGTGGGGGTTGAACGACTGTTATAGAGACCAGAAGATACGCAGACAGGTATTTATACCTCTTGTACTAGTCGCGTGGGAGGGCCAGTCACTGATATGTCGCCAGAAGGTCACGAAGGGTGGCTTGAAGGCCAAACGCACGCACGGTGGGATTCAACGAGGACCCTTGAACCGCCACCCACTCTGGTGTCATCGATACTAGTACTGCTGGCGTAAATAACATTGAAAAGCGTTCGACATGATCAAATAGCGTGAATCCGTGGATCTGGCCTGACAGTTTGGGCTTGGGGACTGTGGTTTTCGCTCAACCTCCGCGTTGACACAGAATTGACACGGTATTAGCCATTGGGAAAACAGTTCATACATTTCGGTGGTCTTGTTAGGGATGTATAACTATGCTCCAAGCTCTGCACGCCAAAGTGGGGCTAGAATTCAGACAACTTGATGTCAAAGGAACGGCTGAGTTTGTTCTTCTCGGTGCCCTGGTGTTACCATTAACTAGTCGAGCTTGAGGAGGATAAAAGGAATGACTCACGGAAGCCGAATTAACCGTTCGGTGTATAAACTCTAAAAAGGGAGATTAGGAAATTCCTCAGGCTTCACAGAGCGTTCATGGTCCACTCACCGATTTTGAGGGTTTGTGTGGGGTCATAGCACTTGAGGACGTTCAACCCTCGAACAGGCGCATGCGAAACATCGAGCTTGACTGAGGGTTCTTTCTTTATTCCAAACATCGCTCCGTTTTCAACCTCGAAGCCGGTGGCTTGGGTCTGAGGCGCCCGGAAGAACGATTCGCGGAACTGAGCGGGAAAAACGAAGGTTTCGTTTCCACGATTCTTATGGAGGACTAGGTCCGTTTCAAAGTTTATGTCCTCTGGACAGTAGGAGATATCATCGGCGTTGAGTAGAGATGGAGTGATGTCAGGGACTCACGTGCTTGGGCTTTGTTGGTTGCTTCGCTGCCACTATAGGACATGGGAAGGGTTCGGAGATGCCTTGCATTCTTTCGATCGTACGCGATAGAGAATTGCTGGAAGGACCAGTCGTTGTCGAACGTGTAGAGGTATCCATGATGGACAAAGATGAGCACGATAGCGCCACCTTTCTTTGCAAAGTCCGGGTCGGTAGGGTGGGCACCTGTGCAGTATTTGTACAAGGAGACCCACCAAACCACTTCACCATCACTTGAACGGCCTTGGTGGTCGCATATCATAATTTCCTCGCTAATTTGACGGACTCAGTGTTGCGAAAACTATCGTGAACAAAAGGAAATCATACCGTTTGAAAAACGACGTTCCACCTCAGGCGGGGTGAGACGTTCTACAAAGATATTGCTCATGACGCTGGAAGCTTTTCAAGCGTGAGTCGGAAGGGGGCAAGTCGAAGATGCACTTCAAGGCTTGGGTCCATGCTTCAATTTATATTTATGCCCAGCGCAGTGGACGTTGGATACACTGTAGAGTAGGAGGCTTCAAGTTGAGATATCGTCATGAATGATGCTCGAGGCGAAGGACTGACGATTACAGGTACTTACCAGGAACGGACCTTGTGGGGAACGAAGGGGAGGAATCAGAGTCAGTGCCGTGGTGCTCGCTTCTAGTATGCCCTGCCCCATTTTGATGACTGCTCTGGTAGAAACTCCGCAACTGTTCTAGGTAAAAGCATTTCCAACCCAGTTAGAAGCAGATGTTCCATCAGTACCCAGAAGGTTGAGTACTTGTCACGTTGGTCACACCGACGGAGTCACATGTTTGACAGGTGGCTATGCCATTGGCGCCCATTCAAGAAGCTGGGCGATGATTAGATTGTCTCGCTGGGACTCGGAGCGTACCAACTACTGGACTTGTACTGGACGAGAAAAGTGTAGAATTACATATAACGAGAAGTCATCCGACAGCTGGAAAAGGATGCAAAAGAATAAATTACAACAAATGAAAAGGCCAGACGAACAACCACTAGATGTGACCTTGAGAAGCGAAATATTGTATGATGAGGCCGTAGCACAAGAAGGGAGCAGACGGTGAGGCTATGTTGCGTTAGGCCGAATCCTCCTCTCGATGTATTCGGGAGGTAACTCAACCATGTCTGGATTTGTGGGATCTGGATTTGCCACCACGCGAAAACCACTGTCATGGTGTAATATCACCGTGGGACGGCGAGGCATCGATGGAAGCGAGGTCAATTCACCGGGGTGACTTCGAGCGGCATTCCTATTCTTGACAGATCTGAATAACGTAGGAGTAGTAGGAAATGTGGGCGTCGACTCTGGAGTAGTGAGAGGAGAGATCAGGGGTAAGGGGCTGAGATCTGTTTGACCACGGCGTGGCTCTGGATATGAGAGGGGACGTGGTTTGATCATCAAGTTGTTCTCTAGAGTCTTTTGCTTTGTCCGCCAATAAAGGTAGGCGCCCGCGAGCGCAAGGAAGACACTACCAAAGAACCCCCCGACTCCTGCTCCGGCAGCGGCGGCTGAGCCACGGGACGATCTACTTCAACGAGGGATTGAGTACGAAAAAAACAGAACNAAAAGCACTATACCAACTTTGGCTCTGGAGTGCAAGGTTCTGGAGTGGAAATCGGAACCGGTTGTGAGGTATTTGAAGTGGCACTGTTCGCTCTTCATCAGTATCACGTAAGGAGATGCGACGGTAGATGTGACTCATGCAGCAGTTCGGGAGCTAGGCAACCATCTGAAGAAGATCTTGAGCTATGTTGTGGGCCAACGGACCACATGAGACCATCACTACTTTCAACGGACAGGAAGAATGCGAATCCGTCCGACTATCGTTATTAACCAGCCAGATTTGAGGGTATTATTGAGGGATTGGATCTCATGATACGATAGTCGACACTCACCAAGGTCACGGTCCAGTTTATAAAGCCAAAGTCATGTGAAACAATCTTATATGGTGGCCTCAACGGTGGGGCAATCTATGGGTAAATGTATTAAAACAGAATCTATCAAGCTTTCATTGAGTCCAACTAACATATGCGGTGAAAGGGGGCGTCGCGTTGCCAGCGACTGGTTGTAACGCTATGTCCGAGCACTTTGATTAAAAATAATAATCAAGCAGCAGTTTATTTGAGTTAAGGTGCATCACTTACCTGAGGAATCCACCCGTGATCGGAGAGTGCACCGTTAGGACCGTACCCTTGAACACCCAGGACAGGAGGAAACGCGATGTCCTGGCAGGTCGGGGAGGCCACTGTCGAATTCTTGATAACAGTGTGTCTATCCTGGCAGCCGCCAGAGTTTCCGTTGTTGTCAAACTAGTGATACATACGGACGTCGAAGTGAGTCGACAGCGAAAAAGGGTGTCACGGCCATACCATGCATATGACATACTATCAACTTGTTATAAGTGCGGGCGGAAAACCTGAGAGTTGAATGAGCTAACCATAGTTCCTGGAGGAAAAGAAACGTCCCAGTCCTGTCCAAGCAACGTTAAAATGTGTAGGACTACAAAAGAGTTTTGGTAACGCACAAACTCTAGGCCAACCCCAGCGTCGATGATAAAGGGGGTTTTCCAGGGACCACTAAGGAGGATCTCGTTTGGAAGCCGTAAAGGGATATGGAAGGTACCTACGTAGCGAAGACCATCAGCTTGTATGGAGCAGATGGATCTGGCCTGAGTTAGACGTTGAGCACAGAGGATGCGGCAATTGAGGAAAGCCCTACTCACCCAGTTGCGCCATCTCTGCCCCACGTTATATGGATCCTTTCACATTGTTCTACAGTAAACTTGGTGAGACGTGAGCAGAGATAATATTGGTCAGAATTTACCAGTAACGGGGATAGGCAGTTCCGAAGGCTTGTCCCATTGGAAGAGGAATGATTGTTCCATGGGCTGGATGATATTCGCGGCGAAGACAATCTGAGCCACAGGACAGAGCCCCAGAACGAGCAACAGGACGCCTCTGGCTTTCATACTGATCAATTTGAGCGAAAGACACGAAAGCATTGCTTGATAGAGGAGGGAAAGTTGGATAAGCTGGGTCGATTTTATACGGTACCAATGTGTATGTCGCAAAATTGCACTCCACGAAATAAGAATTTGTACTGTGCATCATGATTCACGTAAATATCATGATGCTAACGGAGTCGTCAGAAAGGAATGATCAATCAAAGCATTCAGTAGTGTGGGCCACGGCTTGACAGCAATCGAGAAACCATGCTGGAGTTTCTACGGATTGGTGGAGTTCGTGGGAGGTGGACGATTTAACGACGTGTGGTAAGGTTCAAATCAGATATTTTTGCGTCTGGGGGAAGTAAGACATGAATAAGTCAAGAAACATTCTTTCCTTGGATGACTTACTCGAGACCTCTGCTTGATGGACCAAAGGGAGCTTGAACGTCGGGAATGGGAACCGAAGACTTATGGGAGATGCGATGGACTGGGTTGCACTGGCGCAATCCAGTTTCGAATTTCATCTCATTGAGGGAGCGGTATAAGAGCACAAGTTTCAGAGCTTGATCCTGGCTATGACCGGGGCCATGGACATCGAGTTTCGCTCAGAACGTGGAGAGGGAGCATGTGGTAGGAAATATGGCTCATCGCTGGTGGTGGTCGCTGTCACCACAGCGCCCTACAAAAGACCAAAATACGAGGGAAAGCATCAATGAGGTTGCGTAAGAAAAAGTCTGATGAGTTAATAACTCACATTCATTTGCCCGATCAATGCCTCAACCAACAAGGAAGTAAGGAAGTGAAATGATCATGGGTTTCACGCGGCACTGGGCGTGCGCACTGGCTGGCAACGCAGCGAGTCTCGATCGATCCCTTGCGCAAAACTATTTGCTAAAGAGCTATAGCGAATCAATCAGTCATAGCCAGATGAAAGTACAAATTGCCATCAGGTTGAAAGCATGAGTCCCAGACAACAAAGTAATACAAACATGTCCCGGACGAAATGGAAATGAAATACATACTACGTAGAACAACTGCAGAGATCAACTCGTCGAAACACAGGAAATGAAGGGATAGAGGGTATACGAAGCACGCCGATACCACAAACTATATCCGAATCCATACTTAGGACTTTTCTGGTCGAGGGGAGGTGGAGTTCCTCTGGAAGTTCCCCTCTGCATAGAGAGGAGGGAGGTCAATGACCTGGCTCGAGCTTGCTTCCGCGAGAACCGCGCCGCCATCCCGATGGAGAACATATGTTGGTTGTCTCTGAACCTGCACGCCGTCAGACGATATCCTATTCCTATACCGAGTTTCTGAAGAACTTTCAGTTTCGACAGTATTCGATCGATTCTGTGTGCCCTTACGGGATCTCTGAGGCAACGGTGGCGTTGAGCCACTAGATACGGGGTCTTGTGCGGTACTATCTTGAGACGACGCCGACGCCGAGAAACCATCGCGGTCCAAGCCACCACTTGATGCCCAAGGCTCTGACGATGTCTTCGGCTTGGGTTCTGAGCCTGCTTCGATATCACGAAGCCTATACCGCCAGAATAAGACCGCTCCGAGACCGCCGAGTACGATACCGGCGAACAAGGAACCAACGCCAGCGCCGACCGCAGTTTTACGTGCTTTCTGAGGTGATCTAGATTTGATACGACAGTGATCAGTACGAGGACGATATCATATGTGGATCAGAAGGTTGATAAATGAAAAAGATACGAACATTAGTCCTGGGGCGAGGCAATCGTCGGGTCCTGGGCTTGCACTATGCTGTGGACCGAAAGACCACATACGCCCGTCATTGCTGGTTAGAGATAAGAAGAACGGAAAGTTAAAAGACTGGCACCCATACAATGATCAGAGGGAAATCACAAAAAGGCAGTTCAGAGTGGTAGATACGTACGAGTGAAACTGTCCATGTAATGGCATCCATTGAGTTTGACACGATCTGGTAGGGCGGGCGAAGGGTTGGCGCAATCTATGTCTTATTGTCAGGAACTGCCATGAGAGTCAACAAATGATCCTATTCACAAGGAGCGTGAATGGGGGAGTGCCATTGAGCGGCTTGACGGATAAATCAGTACACTGCCAATCACCATCAGCTATTCATTGAATTCACACATCCAAGAATCGTTCAAGTACCTGTCCAATAAACCCGTGTTGGGACATGGGCCCGGCTTTGGGTGATTGAACGAAGGTCGTTACATCGAGGAGGGGAGGGAAGGTGATGTTTTGACAGGTAGGATTATTGACCGTGGAGTTTCTGATTACGGTGTACTTGTCTTGGCAACCACCAGAAACACCGTTCCCATCGAACTGGGCATGCCTAAGTCAATGATACGGCTGCGGAGATAGATGGAGAACGTACCATACAGGTTTGATACTATCAGGTAGAGTAAAGGCGTTCATGAGTGGTCGCGCAGGATTGAAAGTGGAACATACTTACTGTAGTACCAGGAGGGAATGGTACGTCCCATTCCTACCGACCCGGATTAGCAACGGTCTGAGGGTGTGTTGTAGTGTAGAAACGCTTACAAAAGTAGGGCCAGTCCCGGGAAGATCAATAACAAATGGAGTTAACCAAGGGCCGCTGATCGAAACTTATCAGCGCGCGAAGGTCGATAATGAGGCGAGAGAACTTACGATGTGAGGACGTGAAGCTTGTATGGAGGAGCAGGGTTGGGACTTGGATGGATGTATGTAGATGTAGTCAAGGTGATGAAGGGAAAAGAAATCATCTTTGAGACATACCCAGTCTGACCATTCCGCCCCATTGTTATGTGCAACCTCTCGCATTGCTCTGAGGGAACCGATTCCTGTTAGCATTGTACGCCGTGAGACAAGAAAGTAACTCACCAGTGACAAGGACAGGAGGATCTGACTTGTCATAGTTGAAGGTAAAACCCTACGAGACATTCAATCATCGCAAAAAGCCAGGGTAGAGCTGTCTCACCAATTCCATGGGAGGAACTACCTGGGCTGATGCAGCGCAGATATAAAGAGCATTCCATGCTAGCAAAAGGAAGCTCCAACGCGTCCGGCGCTCCATCGAAAGCTAGAATAAAGGAATAATGAACGAAGGGAAGGGAAGGGAAGGGAAGGGGGGTATTGACCAGACGTAGATGGGAAGGTATTAATGCCATGGGTTCTCAGGGATATGTGTTCCCCCGCATGAATCTGGATGGGAAAGGCATTCCCGATTGGCGAAGAGGCGATGAAACATCGGACTTTCCGAGGAGCCTTGATGGATTGCATGACTCTTGTCGATTGTAAACTTCTTTGATAGTTACAGACTTTCCAAGTCGCCCGAACTAAGGGTTGTTCACCATGTTGTTCTGATTCACGTCCTTGGTACAAGACTCTGTTCGAAGGCCATGTCGCGGCGACTGAAAAAAAGCTTCGGAGTCGTTGCTTCATCATGATCGAAGTGAAACCTCTTGCACATTGTTGCATCAAAAACAGTTCTCCTCCTGTGCGTATGGTGATGTGAGCGACAACATTGCAACGATGATCATGGGTTACCACCAAAACATGCGTTTATTCCCGACAAACGTCAATCAAAAACCGGGGCTGAGTGGTTCTGATTGAGAGTCCCAGCCAGTTCTCGAGGCGAGTCCGGCTGTAATGGATCTGTAGCCGTGTGAAGTACTCGCAACGTTGCTATTAGCTATCCTGCCATCATGATAGTCGTCTGGCATAGGTCACTGTGTAGCATTTTTGCCGATTCGAACGTCGTATAGCTGTCTGGCCATCAGTCTACAGACTCCATCCAAGCCCCTTTAAACATACAGGTCAATTGAAAGTGTAAAGGGCTTAGGAAAATCGAGAGGTGGAACTTGAAGAAATGGTGCTCAGGACTGTCATGTCGTGGTCACTGAGTAGTACTGAAGCTTGGAGGCGTCGCAGTGAAATCCGAATTGGGAATGACGCGGGTAATAACAACACGCTCCTCGGAAAGTTCTTTGGAATTCAAAAGGGAGCGATGGCGTTAGGCTCGTTGAAGTGCCAGCCTCTATGAGGAGAGGATGACAATCGATCCTCTTACGAAGTCGTCAAGTTTCAAAATTTCAATGATGGTATCGCTGCAAGCGCCTGCGGGCGCCCCGGCCCGGCCCGTGGTTCCGTGGCTCCCTTGATCTCTGTCGTTAAACTCGTCTGGACCTGCCCTTATATTCTCCTTTGATTCTCCTCCTCGCAGATACCAACACCGACGACACCTAGCACATCGGCTCGATGAAGCTTTTCACAACATCACTCGAACCTTGATAAAGCCTAGAAACTACCCACTGGGCACTTGACGAGGTCGAGGGAGACTCCCTCGCGCTCGATCGTATCGATGTCATTTTTTCTGATGGTGGTGGGGATGCTTTGATGCTTCCAGCTTGAGCTTGAACTTTGAAGGTGCCAGGGTGATGTGAGATGTCGAATCACGGTAAGTTCGAGCGACTCAGACTCAGACTTTACCAGCTTCCTGAACGCAGCAGGAGCACAGTACCCAGTCCTACACCTTCATATGATGTCATTTGCTGTAAATAATGCTGGTGATGACTGTTCCGATGGACGCTGCGGGATGATCTCCGAGACTAGCTTCGGTTCTGGGCGCAATGTGCCGCAACTCATATTCAAACATCCAGGCGTGGTGAGCGCCACCACGAGTACGTATGCATACGCATCTGAGGACAAACAACTCACCATTTCTTCTAGGCCTAATCAGTACAAGTACGCCTAGCTTGCTGTAGCTGGGGTGCTGGGTCAAGCATTATATTAATGAAGCACGAGGCGATAAACCTCTGTCGAGATGACGCATTCTACTAGAGTCACTTCGGCAAAAGATCTGCTTCACCGCTTTCGACGTCCTTGTGCTTAGCTGGTTAAGGTGAACAAACTCTAAAGCTTGAATATAACATCTAACTTACGAAACCAGGGAAAGGCCTCACACAATCCATGAGCTACAGCAACAAAAGCTTTCAGCATGTGTTCTTCTCATGTTCAGGGTTTGTAAGTCCTCTTTTCGTCTTTGCGAGTCCGCCCTCAATCGCCCTCAATGCCAGGCCACCTGATCCACCTGGCATTCCACGTTCTCTCAGGGCCACTCCTTTTGGTCTGGCGGGTGCCGTGGTACTCCTTAATAACGAAGTGATAGTCTCAATTCCCTCCGTTGAAGATTACGAACATGTTCGCCCAGCCACAAGGATGACCGCAGCGTGGCACAGAATGGATGGGACTTGATCGGGGCACCGTGTGCCATTAGAAACACTATAAGGCCCATGGCAAACCCACGAACACTCATCAAACTCTCTCGACATGTCTTCACTACTTGTCGTCGGGATTGCCTTGATTCTCATCATCTTCGTACGATATCGACGTAGGAACCATTCGTCCATCAGCAACATTCGTGGTCCTGCATCAACTTCCTTCCTACTAGGTACGCAGCACGCGATCTCATCTTTGCCAGCCCATCTTGAATTGATTCCTCGCCCTAGGTCACCTAACTGAGTTTCACTATAACGGAACCGGGGAGGTACGTTGACTCTTCTCCCCTCCCAGTCTACACCTCACATCGCCCTGCAGACCGAAATCCAATGGCAAAATGAGTTCGGCAACGTCGTACGATTCAAAGCACCCCTCGGTGTACGTCCTTATCTTGCCCAACGTTATCTCTGACCACAACATCCCTCTCCCCCTCTAGGAAGATCGATTGTCTATCACCGACCCAACCGCTATCGAGCATATCTTCCATTATGGTGGCTATCGATACATGCGTCCCCCCGAGCGCCGTGAGCAGATGAAGATTCTAACCGGAGAAGGACTAGTATGGGTCGAGGGTAATTGCGCGATGCCACAATCATTGTTTCCTCTTAAACTGTACTGATTTCTATACCCAAGGGGATCAACACAAACGACACAAACGTATCATGCTGCCGGCATTCGGCACCGCGGAGGCCAGGACTTTCTGGCCTATCTTCTCTGGTCATGTTGGCAAGGTACGCATTCTCCCCCTTTCGTCTGATTCAATTGAATACGTTCAGCCGCTCAAAGTGACTTTACTGTGTTGGCCAGGTGACCACTATCTGGCAAGATATGCTGGCGTCTAGCAAGGAGGGTGCGCTTGACCTCAATGTTGCCTCATGGATTTCACGAGCTATGCTTGATGTGATCGGGGAAGGTGAGTTACCGTCGGCATAAATTGACAACGTGCCCTCATCCCGATATGAAACTAAACTTACATCGTGTATCTTTAGCTGCGTTCGATTACCACATTGGTGCTCTGGAACACGGCCATGAGAGCGAACTGGGGAGGGTTTGGCAGAGCTTCATGTACGCTTCATTCTCTCATCATACCCACCTGTCTCCGATTGCTAACCCACGATCCCCACATCCAGCTTGGACAGCTTCAATGTCCACTCACCTGTGGCCCTCTTCATGCAAAATTTCCTAGGTTATATCCCACTGGAATTCTTCTACCACGCCTCCAAGTTCCTCCCTGGCCTCGCGTTCAAAAAAGTCCGTGAGGCCGAGGAAGTATCCACTCGTATCGCCAGGGAGCTCCTCGTGAACAAATCCGAAGATATCATCCAAGGGCAGAGCCACCGGGACCTAATGACCCTACTTCGTGCGTCGTACTTCCTTCTCTCAGTCCTCGCGTACCCTTGATGTTTGCTTCCTCTTCGAAGTTAAAGCAAATGGTTCCGAGAACCCCAAAACACAGCTGTCAGACGATGAGATATGCGCTGAGATGAGGTGAGCTTTCCGCGGCTTTTGCACCACGGTTTGATTTTCTCATTTCTTATCACCCATCGTAGGACGATTCTACTCGCTGGTCACGAGACCACTGCGAACACCCTCGGATTCTCCATCTTGGAGTTAGCGAAAAGCCCCAAGATGCAGAATACCTTACGTGCTGAGATTCGAGCGAAAGCCAAGGAATTAGCTGCCAAAGGGCAGTTTGGATTTTTGCCGACTGATATGGAGGAGATGCCGTACTTACAGGCGTTTACCAAGGTATTCATTAGCCTTTTCCTTTACTTCCATGCTTTCGGCTGAGTGCGCTCGAACCCCCAGGAAAGTATGCGTTATCACCCAGTGACGCCTGTTCTTCACCGCCAAGCGCTTGAAGACGACATGGTGCCACTTTCTAAGCCTGTCACTACAATTTCGGGCGAGGAAATCAACCAAGTCTTCATTCCTAAGGGTACCAAGATCGCTGCTTCGGTGACTGCGTATAATAGGTACACCTATCCGTCTATGACCTTTCCACCTTGATCTGATTTGTTGTAGGAACAAGGGCGTTTGGGGTCCCGATGCGGATGAATTCAACCCAGATCGGTGGTTGAACAGGCAAAAGCCCGCTGTTAGCATTGGTCCCTTCGAAGGACTGTAAGTTTCCGCTCATTTTATCATGCCTATCCCTTATTCATCCATATCCTCCCTTTTAGTCTTACCTTTGGCGGCGGCCGACGTGCTTGCATTGGCTTCAGATTCGCGTACGTGATTTTCATTAATACACCTGGTGGTGGTGCATCGGTACTAATCACCGTATGTCATGACGTACAGAACCGTAGAGTTTCAAGCTTTCCTCGTGGAATTCATCAACAACTTTGAATTCTTGCTGAATGATAGATCGGGTCTCGTGCGTAGACAAGAATCAGGTGGTGTGATGGTTCCTATCGTGGAGGGCGAGGTGAAGGTGGGCGTTCAGTTGCCCATGAGGGTTAGACGCGCTCCTTGAGGTTTGAAGTTGGATGACTTGATTGATTTGCTCTGCTCTGCTACTTGTTTTCTTCATGTATGTCCTTCTCTTTCTTTGACCTTACTTCTCTACTGTCGAATTTTTGTCGGATGTGCTCCCAACAGGAGACAGGAGTATCCCTGAATACCTAGTAAACTTCGTAGTCCTTGCGAGCTTGCGGCCAACCTTCTTGTATCAGCGTCTGTGATCTTACTTGGATCACCATAAAACAGGCATCGTGATACTCTTTTGTTTTTGATCGGCTACAAAGTACCCTCGCAGTGACATCGTGAGGCTTGTCAATTTTGATCCTTCGAGCTGTTATATTGCAGTTTGGAGGAGGCCTTGTAGATGCTTCGGAGTCCAATTATCTGGAAGTCTTTCGTCTTTGAAGACGGTGCCAACAGTGCCCAAAGAAGCCTCCTTCTCATCACCCAGAATGTCAAGGACCAGAGCCATCTCACCCCTTGCTATGTATCTCAGCGTGGAGCGCATCGAATGCGAAGCCACAGGATCTATATTCGGGCGATTCTTCACGCCGAACGCGAGCATGCGCGATATCATTGATGTCAAGACCCTCGTTATCCAATGAGTCTCCGATGAGCTCTCTGAGTAAGCATGCATCAGGCGTTGTTGACGGGTACTACTCGTCACTGAGGACATCGTCGTGAGCGAGAGAACAGTTATGCTCGATGCCGTGGATGAGGAGCGGGTGTAACACCCCTATCACCACGCTCCCTACATCGTTTCGATGTACTGACTTCGTGTACTGACTTTAATGAGAGCGTGATTCAAGTGAGAGCTGACAGCTTCAATTCTACATGTATATTACATTGATAGTGGGACCTAGGACTCTGTATGTGAGTTATTGATGTCTCCAGACGCGAAATAACTTCGGGAAGGGAACTCCTGATGCTCAGGAGGCCTCCACTGACTGGGGAGTTTCGGTTTGCAACCCGGAGGGTCCGGGTTCAGTGGTATCTTGTGGCTGGTTGGAGGGAGTAGGTTCTTCTTCTTCTTCTTCTTCTTCGCCTTCGTCGTCGCTATCCCTGATTGCCTTGAACACAATATTCCATTCTGAATCCTCCTGTGTAGATGCTTTCATTTCTCGTTGTCTTCGACGCAGACGGGCCATTGTCCTCTTTTTCTTTTTAGCTGCCTCAGACGCGGTCTAAAATTCTTCATTACTCCCAAAACTCCCTAGGAAGCAACTAGAACTGAAAACATACCACCGAACGCTCATACAATTGTTTTGCAGCGGCTTTGAGTTGGACGACCTCATATAGATATTTCATCGCACTCATCGGGTTCCAGCCTACTTCCTGCGTGCGAAGTTTATTTTGCATATCCCTAAGCCTGCGCGCTTCCGCGGTCAAATATTGTGGCCAGACTGGCGTAGATTGCTCACCGAGTGTATGTGTCTTCAAGGGCGTTGAACTCGGCATCTTCACACTTGAGTTTCTCAAGTAGATCGAGCTGGTGATTTGTCTGACTGAGCTTGATGTCTACGCATTTCATGACGTCCTCAGCACTGAGTTGTACCCGAGGCCATCGACTTTTCAGCCGGTCTCGCGCTTCGTCCGCTCCAGAAAATATCAGTAGGCATATTGACGGATGGACTGATAAGCATACTCTTTTTGTACGCACTATCCATGCTTTTGATTGAATCTGATGGTGTACTTGCTCTTGGGGGATCGCGTGTTGTCGTGTTGTCCGGATTGATTGATGGGTTTGTGTTCGTGTTTGTGTTCGTGATGTTGAATGAAGCATCGAGGTTCAGCATGTTCATTACGCTCGCAGTTGCGTTCGTTACCCGCGTCTCAATTGGCATCGTGTAGATGATGAGCAACGTGCCCTGATGCGTTGCTGATGAGTTGAATGACTCGCGACCTGCCCCTGAACCTACTTCCAAATACGCTCTCCAGTGCACGTGGCACATGCGTGACCGAGTTGATGCCAATGGCCTCTAGGCTCTAGCGCCTCAATCTTGGCTTCGATCCATCACGCAGAATGGGTGATTCAGGTTCTGAAACGCTAGAGCCCACGACACGGACAGCAAAAACACAGTCACGAAGAAGACAGACTGGGGGACTGTATGGACGGATTAGCCAGCTGGAGAGTTTTTGGCGTGATAATTTCCATTGGTTGGCCCAGCACGGTTACCAACTTCGTCCCAGGTATCACCCTGATTGGAAACCCTCCTGGGAGGGAACAAATAAGCAATACTACAACTGCTCAGACGGACTGGGAAGCCATGTAAGCTGCCCTTTTCTGAACTGGAATCATTCCTAAACCTCTCAGTATGCCATGATAGTGGATGCTCAGCGTGCAACAGATGGAGAGCTCCTCGTCTTGAAGCGCACCAGCAAGCGTTTGCATCCATACGAGGCTGAAATCGGCCAGTTCTTCTGGACTCCACCTCTTCGCGAGGACCCTCACAACCACTGTGTACCAATATACGACGTTCTTCATGTTCCCGGTGATGAGGACGCTATCATCTTGGTAATGCCCCTCCTGAAAGAGTATGACGAACCCCCCCTTCGATACCATTGGTGAAGCCGTCGAGTTTTTTCGTCAAATTTTTGAGGTAAACATCGGCGTCTCTCTTACTGCACACCTCTTTGACAATGACTTCTAGGGCTTGCACTTTATGCACGCAAATCACGTCGCACACCGGGATGTGACACATTTTAACATCCTTATGGATGCGAGGCATCTGTACCCTGAACGGTATCACCCATTTCAGCCGTCACGCAAGCTGGACATGAGTGGACCCTCGAAAGCTACTACTCGTACATCCAGACCCGTTCGGTACTATCTTGCAGACTTCGGTATTTCTCGTAAATATCGTCCGGAAGAACGACCGCCGCTTGAAGACATCATCATTGGTGGAGACAAGACGGTCCCCGAGTTTGAGACCAGGGACGAGTGCGATCCATTCCCTACAGACGTCTACACTATTGGCAACCTGATTCGGGAACGTTTTACAGAGGTGAGTGGACCTTTCTTGTTTTTACGCCAATCGTAAGGTTTACCTTACGGTAGGGGTCTGAGTTTGGCCATAAGAAACATGGATTTGAGTTCATGAGACCTCTCGTTGAGGACATGACCCACCCAGATCCATCTAAACGACCTACAATGGGCGAGGTTGTCGAGCGCTACGACAAGATATACAAGAACCTCAGTTCGGCTAAGCTACGTTCCCGCGTTATCAGGTTTGATGAATTCTATCTTGTTGGATTGTTCCGTACCATTGTTCACTGGATCAGACGAATATCCTACATTCTCAAACACGTCCCTCCACTACCTACGCCCCCCTAGGTACCGAATATTCCCTCGCATAGCTTACAGTACGACTCTCCTCTGATCTTATTGTCGAAATTTTGATCGCCCAAGTTTCTACCATGCGTAGCAATCCCTGTGAATGCTTTGGGGCCCAATGATCGCTCGTCTTCAAAACTCAAACCACCTAGTATCAACAAGACGGTGCCCTCCTTTTTCTACATGCGGCATATCGAGAACAAAGCCACAACTCATGTTCACGACGGGGATTATCCATTGGTTCCTCGTCGTCATCTGTATTGGTTTATGTAAACGCCTCCTCGTCCATATCATCCCACAGCCAATGATTCAGAATCTCCGCCCTTTCTTCGCCGACTGGGCTTCGCCAACGCCTACTCCTTGTACCCTTAGAAGAAAGGCATGGCATCCTCGTGACCCTCAGCCTGTATCCTCACATCCTTCACAACGCCGCGCGTGGACTGCAGGGAGTCCAAGCCCATTGTCGCTTCACTCACTTCCTTATCCGGCACCGCCATATAACGTATAGGCCTTTACAATCGAACTCAACGGGGCACGCGCACACCCCCGCCCGTCAGGAATCCCGCAGGATCGCTGGTGCTCGATAGTAGCCAAAGTACCGTCACGGGCTAGGAGATTCAGAAAACCGGCTGCTTAACGTCGCGCAGAGTGATGACAAAGGTGCGGTTGAAACCGCCCTCGGAAATACTGATGACACCTGTAGGAAGCCTATGATTCACAGACTCGGCAGCAAAATTGGTCAGCCCGTCGACATCGAAGGTAACCTCGGGGCTCGCTCTCATCGAGTGTTGCTCATGATACATGGCTACTTCCTGGACGATGTCGAAGAGCGAAGACATTTTGGAAGAAGACGGAAAAGCTGGCTCTCAAATCTTACTCTAGATCTTAGGCCTTATCGAGCGATAAAGGCATCTCTAGAATTTGCTTCCGTTGTCAGGGTCGAATGCTACGAACCAGGCACCACGCACGGAAGCAACTCAGACTCAGTAAACGGTGTAGCGGTGAGTAAATATGTAACAGCGTAGAGCGACTGGTTTTTATTGACGACGTCACACTGGCGAATGTATCATAAAACAGAACGAACAAGGACCCCAACCATGCTATCTCTACAACCTTCTTCCTGACGGCGCGACACGCGCTCAGAGGATATCGATGGGGGTGCACCCAATAGCGATGAGTCCGTGCTTATGGGGGACATGGACATGAGTACCAGAAACCTCAAAGGGAGGCGCGAAAATGAACATACGACGTTGGTTTGCTCACAGCAGACCGTCTGGGCAGAGCAGCTGGAGCCAAGGGAGACGCAACCCAGTCCAAGTAGGACGTTAAGATCTGGGAGGACAATGCCCAAGACACCAAGAAGGCCACTGAGAAGACCGGCCTGAAGAGAGATTAGCCCATGGTACAAGGGGAAAAGAGCAAGGAGTTCCACTTACGTTATGGATGCTGTTGCAGCACTGGATGGGCCCGGTGCTGCACTGTTGGGCAGGAGCAGTCACAGTTGCAGTCGTAGTCACAGTCTGTTGAATCGTGAATGAATAGGATAGATAATTGAGGTTGGGAGATGCTTATCCTGGTGACTGGGAGAGGTCCTGTGGCGGCCGCAAAGAGGGCAAAGAACATCAACGCGACGACGAAGGCACGGGAAACTTTGGAGAGCATCTTTAACAATGTGAAGAGGTTGAGAAAGGCGAAGACTTCTTGGTAAGAGAAGAGATGGCTAGAGCTGTTTGCTGGGGTTCATAGCCAACGAACATGCTCCCTTTTATACGAAAAAAAATCGACCGTTAGCGATGATTCTGAGACAAACAAGGAAGCGACGCACCATGACTATGGACAGTCAGGAAACGTGCTGGAGTCGTAGATGGTGGCCCTCATGATTGGATAACCGGACGATTTCCCATGAACACCGAAGCCTAAGGCAGCAAATGTTCACTAAACGTGGGCTCAGAGGCCTGCGCGACGGCCACAGCAGTGAATTGATTTCCTGAAAAGTACAGATGAGTGTAGGGGAGCAGAGACGCGGGAACACAATCGAAGAATGAATGGACGGGCGTACGTACACTGTACAGGCGTACTCGATGTCTGGCGCGTGTCCATACCTTACGATGACGGATGTGGCTTAGCGGAGCAGCTTCGAACTTGACAGGTCCAGTAATCCATCTAACGCCTAACATAGGCGACCCGGACTTAATGAAAAACAACAGGTAGAAATCAAAGGGACGCAGCAGTGTGTAGCGAGTGGTTCACATACCTGCCAATCAAGAAGCACAATGGCGGAACATCGCTCATCGGATTTGGAGGTGCTTGTGTTCCGTAAACGAGGCCTATTGGAGTGGAGTACATTCGGCGGTTTTGATTGGACGAGGGCTCAAGCATGCACTTAATTCTTGCTCGATCGAGAGGTTTGCGGGGAAGAGGGCGTTGATTGGACGGCGTTCGGTTGTCAAAGAATGCGGTGACGTAAGTACTGAACAGAGAAAAGTGAGTTCTGACGGGAAGGGAAAAAATGAAATGAGTCGGAGACTTACCTTGGTCTTGAACACAATGGGACGAAGCTTAAGGCTCGAAGTCAGCCTGAGCGTGGTTGTTTTCCTTCATTCTCCATCCTCATATCACGGTGAGCCGCGACACTGCTGACATTTCAAAGCAGCAGAAAGCGTAGATCGATGATACCGCAAGGGATTTACGGCTGATGAGAATACGACGCGCAGATTCGACGATAGAAAAGGAAATATCTCCAGTGATAAATGAAATTAGGCGAACAACGGGGCACAACCGAGTGCTTCGTCGAATTCCCTCGCAGTAAATAAGATTGACACCAAGTTGAGCTTGAGAACCCAGCCGAAGGTCATGACGAGGAAAATTGCGAGGGATGTTACCAACCCTGCGTTGACACGGCGCACGAGCCCGTGCTTCCGTCAGCGAGAGTCTGCACACACACTCACACCCTTCATCATACCGTCTTTGTGCTCGTCTGGTGACTAGTCCTCCATTCAGGGAGGCGCGTGAGGTGGCTAAGGCTCTTTTTCGAGGCGGATCCAAGCACTGGAAGTCAGGGTACAGATCCATTCGGCCAGACTCTACGCGAACGTCCAGTACACTGGACGGCACTCAAGCTCAATTGCCTGGGTTGAGCGAGCTCGGGCCGTAGATAGAATTTGAAAGTCCATGGCAACCAGTGAGGCAGATTATAACCAGGATGAGACACCAGAATCAGCGAGGAAGACGCGTTCTCGAGGCTTTGGTAGAGTTGCAGCAACCAAAGAGAGCCATGTGCGCGGCGTCAGATTCTGACTGTGCGAATGATCCTTCCCACGATCAGTTCGATTACATTTTATCATTGGTGAGTTGGAACTGAACGTCGTGGCTCAGTCAATCGACTACCCCCAATTTGCTGGGGTCGCACAAAAAGGTCTTCGAGGCCAACTCGGAGATTTTTGTCAGCTTCTTTCCATGTCTTCCTTCGGACGGCCTTGTGAGCTTCGGTTGGGTTCACAAGCTCATCTTCGTTGGAAATTCCATGAAACACTCGGGGGTGGTCTGTTTTCTGTCTGTCATCAGGATCATTGGGCCCTGGAGATATTTACTTGTCTATCGTCGAATGTCTTATTCACATCAGCCGTAAATCCCTTGCGGCATCATTGAACTCCGCGTTCTTTTACTTGGGCATGTCAGTGTCGCCGTGACGTGCGGATGGAGAATGAAGCTTGAAGCTTGAAGAACAACAACCACGCTGACTTAGAGCAAACGCGTTCAGCAATCTCAAGTCAAGGCAAGTCTCCAGCTCATTCCTTTTTTCTTCGCTACTTAGACTGAGCTTCTCACTTTCCTCTGTACAGTTCTTACTGTCGGACCACCGTGTCGATGATCGATCTCACTTGGCCACCGAGAACCATGGTCATTTGATCCCAGCGCCCGAGCTGGAAGGCCGATATACATCCTACCGCACTCCATGTCTCGACTTTTTTAATTATATCTGAGGACAATCTGAGATCACAATCCACAGCAGATGTACTCCGCTATTTCTCTTCTCAATTCCTCTACGCGACATTGCCTGGCTTGTCTCCGTAGATTCGCCAAAGGAACGCCGTCCAATCAGGACTTTCCCCCGCAAACCTTTTGATTGAGCAAGAATTACAAGGTCAACTACACACCCACCCATCCCATCCAATCAAAGCTGCCGAATGTACTCCACTCCAATAGGCCTCGTTTACGGAACACAAGCACCTCCAAATCCGATGAGCGATGTTCCGCCATTGTGCTTCTTGATTGGCAGGTATGTGAACCACTCGCTACACACTGCTGCGTCCCTTTGATTTCTACCTGTTGTTTTTCATTAAGTCCGGGTCGCCTATGTTAGGCGTTAGATGGATTACTGGACCTGTCAAGCTCGAAGCTGCTCCGCTAAGCCACATCCGTCATCGTAAGGTATGGACACGCGCCAGACATCGAGTACGCCTGTACAGTGTACGTACGCCCGTCCATTCATTCTTCGATTGTGTTCCCGTGTCTCTGCTCCCCTACACTCATCTGTACTTTTCAAGAAGTCAATTCACTGCTGTGGTAGTCGCGCAGGCCTCTGAGCCCACGTTTAGTGAGCATTGGCTGCCTGAGGCTCTGCTCCCGGAAGACGTCGACTAGGGATTTGTTCGGTGTTCATGGGAAATCGTCCGGTTATCCAATCATGAGGGCCACCATCTACGACTCCAGCACGTTTCCTGACTGTCCATAGTCATGGTGCGTCGCTTCCTTGTTTGTCTCAGAATCATCGCTAACGATCGATTTTTCGTATAAAAGGGAGCATGTTCGTTGGCTATGAACCCCAGCAAACAGCTCTAGCCATCTCTTCTCTTACCAAGAAGTCTTCGCCTTTCTCAACCTCTTCACATTGTTAAAGATGTTCTCCAAAGTTTCCCGTGCCTTCGTCGTCGCGTTGATGTTCTTTGCCCTCTTTGCGGCCGCCACAGGACCTCTCCCAGTCACCAGGGTAAGCATCTCCCAACCTCAATTATCTATCCTATTCATTCACGATTCAACAGACTGTGACTACGACTGCAACTGTGACTGCTCCTGCCCAACAGTGCAGCACCGGGCCCATCCAGTGCTGCAACAGCATCCATAACGTAAGTGGAACTCCTTGCTCTTTTCCCCTTGTACCATGAGCTAATCTCTCTTCAGGCCGGTCTTCTCAGTGGCCTTCTTGGTGTCTTGGGCATTGTCCTCCCAGATCTTAACGTCCTACTTGGACTGGGTTGCGTCTCCCTTGGCTCCAGCTGCTCTGCCCAGACGGTCTGCTGTGAGCAAACCAACGTCGTATGTTCATTTTCGCGCCTCCCTTTGAGGTCTCTGGTACTCATGTCCATATCCCCCATAAGCACGGACTCATCGCTATTGGGTGCACCCCCATCGATATCCTCTGAGCGCGTGTCGCGCCGTCAGGAAGAAGGTTGTAGAGATAGCATGGTTGGGGTCCTTGTTCGTTCTGTTTTATGATACATTCGCCAATGTGACGTCGTCAATAAAAACCAGTCGCTCTACGCTGTTACATATTTACCCACCGCTACACTGTTTCCTAAGTTTTGAAATGCGCCTGCATTTGGTTTGACTTTGACTTCACGCTCTGAACGCGACGCAGGTTACTTACTTTTTTGGACAACACTGAAACGAGTCCCGAATCCGTCAAACCTCTCGTTGCGGTGATGACTCACAAACATCCTTTTAAGCCACCTGCGATGGATCACGTTGTCATCTAGGGAATACCAATGTTGATGAAAGGCGTTTCGTTGGTTTCCTTCCTGTCGTTGATGGCTGGATTAGACGTTTATCCCACATGCAGGTACTACTTATCCTCTTTACCTACGCCTGCTCGAATCAGATATATCAACGAAGCTTCGTGGATATGGCCGCTGTCTAATAAACAAACTCCTCACTACAAACCAGGTACAAATACAAGTGCTATCCTCGACTTCAGGAAGGAATTATCATTGATCCCACTTCAGCTTCGAGGTTTTGAGCAGATTGACCATGCCAACAGGTATCAAACTGGCGTCGACGAGCTCCAGGCTACCGAACTTCTCGACCAATCCCTCTCCATACAGAGAAACTACCCAATCCCCATAAAAGTCCGTGCTCTCGRCGTACATTGCGCGTAAAACGGGAGGGATGGTGGTCGTTCGAGGTCGGGGTACGC
>JAPEVF010000150.1:13091-89372 GCA_029747585.1 Pleurotus djamor | reverse complement strand
CCTGACGTCACTGAAAAAGCTGTGGGAGCCGAGAAAGCAGGCCCCTTCACACGTCTACCAGACGCGGGCGCTTTTTCATCCTTTGAGGTGAGTTGCCGGGCCGAGGCGGCCTGCCAAGCGGACTTTAACAACTTTTCATAGCGCCGTCAGATTTTACATCGGAGTACATATCTAGTCCCTGCTCCCCTATCTTTACTTCGCTTCTCGTCAAAATAGGTTTTCCTGATGTTGATGATGCCGACCCTATCGCGCCTTTCCTCCCCAGAAACACGCTTTCCCAGACTGGATTCTCGGATTCTCTGAACCAAATGTGGACAGTGAATGGATGATCAATGGTACTCGCCTTCAACCTACTTGTTTTCGTGCTCGTGCCCAGTGTTAGTATTAGCTCTGAGCGCTGAGCGCTAAAAACACGCCACTTATTGCAACGCCGCGATCGGCTTGAACTTGGGAGTACTTCCATCAGAAACTCCGCCCCACCGTGTCTTGAGCGGGAAACTTGGCCTCGAACCTGAACTAACATTCTAGGTCGAGCGGCTCTTCGGTTGCCCTCAGTCGGATTGTCTGTTAGCCCTACTAGTGCAAACGAAATGTCAAGGACCCTTGCAGGAATTGTATTGTGTAACATAGAAGTTGAGTCTCAGTCGTTCAAGGAAGCTTCCGCGATGCTCAAGGCACTTCCCAGGATGTCCCGCTTTTTACCTTTGATCAATGACGCAGTTATTCATTTCGTCGGGGTATTCTACACCTTCTAGCCCACAGTCACAATGACTTATGACGGACTCAAGTCTCGGCATGGTGGCCTCAGCATGGTCTCCGTCTCGGTCACTGTCGCCGCTTCCGATCCCGTGGCCTGCTGTCTGAAGACCATATCGCGTCGCCTTAGCCTTCAAGGCCGCAAGCTTCAGGCTTCACGTCTGCATTTGCACTATCTGAATACAATTCGGTTCGTCAATGAGTCCTAATGAGGTCTCGTCACTAGAACGCTAACTGACAAGGAAATTGCCCCCGTCANGAATACTTCGCTTGTCATTTCTCGAAGATATCCTTACTCAGTACTCAGCACATGCTGGCAGCGATGATGATCGCCCCACATCTCGAAACAGCCCCTTCCATTGTGGGTCCACATTCCCTACGCACTGCATGCTTCGAGCGCAAGAGCATTGTCAAATCTCAGATAATGCAAAAGTATTGAATGGGCCACGCTAGGAGGCAGCTCTTATAGCGCACAATTTTGCAGCCCATAACTTCATTAGCCCTCTTTCCTCCTTTCCAAACATGACCCTTCCCTA
The DNA here is from genome assembly GCA_029747585.1 of Pleurotus djamor. NCBI lineage: Eukaryota > Fungi > Basidiomycota > Agaricomycetes > Agaricales > Pleurotaceae > Pleurotus > Pleurotus djamor. The sequence goes on along the minus strand of JAPEVF010000150.1, from coordinate 88,080 downwards.
CCAGAGAAACTATCAACGCCCTCGTTCCCCTGCGGCTTCAAAGCAAGTCGCGGACGCAGTCCTGACTAGTCAATACTCTCCAGAGCGTTTGGACGGGGGCTGGAAGTCGTGGTCATCCCTCCTCGGAGGGTGAGTGCCATCTCTCTCCCTGAAAGCGTCCGATCTTAGTATGACTTTGCATTACGTTACAAAGGATATTAATCACCACCGTCACCTTTGGGTATTCGAACGCCTTCGGCGTATACCAGGATGTCTATACTCGCTCTCACGCAGCGTCCGCTTCAAATGTCAGCTGGATCGGATCGACTCATCTATTCCTCCTCTTTTGCATCGGCCTCCCAGCTGGGAGACTACTTGACAAGGGTTATTTTCGACAAACCACTTTAGCCGGCTCCGTCATCTTTGTATTCTCGTAAGATATCCCGCCCCGTGATCATGACCATTCAATTTCCTGACCCGATGGCATTGCCAGTTTGTTCATGGTATCACCGGCGCATCCTGATAAATACTACCAGCTCTGGTTATCTCAAGGATTGGGGCTTGGGATTGGATCCGGCATGCTATATGTGCCCTCGGTGGCAGTCCAGAATCACCATTGGAAGAAGCATAGAGCCTTCGCGATGTCACTCGTAGTCACGGGTGAGCACTGATATGCCCGCATCTCAAAGGAAACCACGCGTGAAGGTTTCTACCCAGGTTCATCGATTGGAGGCATCATCTTCCCGATCATGCTCAACCAGCTCTTCAAGAGTTCGGCAGGGTTTGCGTGGGGTGTCCGCGCCTCTGCATTCCTCTGCCTCGGACTGTTGATCATAGCGAATTTCCTCATAAGCGACAACCCTTCTATCAAGGAACACGGTGAGAAGCCATCGCTGAAAGCCATCTTTAGCGACGTTCCTTTCATGTTCACTATATTCGGGCAAGTCACTTCAACCAATCATGGCGCTAGCAGCCAAGTTTATCTAACCTCTAAGCCGTTGACAGCTCTTTGTTCATTACCCTCGGACTATTCTTTCCTTGTAGGTCCATGACTCAAAATCAGATCCGGTAGCGACTCACAACCCATTGATCCAGATTTCTACCTTCAACTCTTCTCCATCCTCCATGGTGTTGACCGCGACATTGCCTTCTATACCGTGAGCGCGTTCGAGATTGTTCAACGTTATATTGCAATTTCTAACCTTCGCGGCAATCAGCTGGCCGTAATGAATGGAGCGGGTATTTTTGGTCGCCTCATCCCGGGGATTCTCGCAGATCGTTATGGACCTTTCAATGTTGTTGTTCCCGCTGTGTTCGCTAATGCCGTCTTGATCTTTGCCCTCTTCGGCATAAAATCGGTCGCGGGCTCAATGATCTTCGCTGTTCTCTATGGATTATCGTCGGGCGCGTGTAAGTCACCTCGCTAGCCGTCATTCGTCTTTCACTGCTTAGCCGTACACACAGTCCTGACACTAGCCGGCCCTTGCATCGCTTCGCTTGCGAAACATCCGAATGAAATTGGGTATGTCGCGCCTCCATCAAGCCCCAAGTTCATTGTAGTCACTTAACTTCTGAGGATAGGATTCGCTTTGGAATCTCATTCTTTGTCACTGGATTTGGGTCCCTTGCTGGAAATCCCATCGACGGTGCATTGCTTGGCACCACTTTTCCGTGGTGGAGGCCAATCACCTTCAGTGGTGTGCGTTCGACTTGGAACTAGTCTTGGAAAATGTACTAATGAAATGCCTACTACCAGGTCTCTATATTCGTCGGGTTCTTGTGCGCTTTAGCGTCTCGCATGATCATTGCTCGGAACCGAGGTACTCAGTACATCTGAAACTATAATGAATAATGCACTTGCATTGGTAGTGCTAAATTCGACCTGATAGCTTGCAATAAAGAATCCTTACATCTCAGGGATGGACATACTTGCCCAATATACGAGTAAAATCCACTTGGTTCAATCCAACTGTGCCCCATATACCCCTGAGGCCCCTGCACTGCTCCAGGAAGCGTCCCGGACGGTGTCGTGGGTCTCATTCTCGGAATCGTGGTCAGTTCGTTTGGAGGGTGCTGATATCAATATATCCAATACATAGTCTTGACGAGAAGGGTACTCAAAGCTGATCAAAAAGAAAGCCGTCCAATATAACTGATCCTTGATGTTTGTGTTAGAGAAACTTTCGAATAGGCCGGAAGACGATAACTGTCGCTGAATGGATAAGTATGTCGCTGAAAATAAGGCTTTGTTGCGACGATTAGTACGCTAGATGATGTCTTAGAGAGAGCTAACCAAGAATGCGGAGTTAGGTACATAGAAAAGCTCAGAATTCCCTCTTTGCACCTGCGGTAAGTATCTCGACGCCAGTATCCGTGATGCTGCGAGAGGTGAGCTTGAAGCACGAGTAATCAATCTAGGGGAATAAGACTCACAGAAGGGTCTCCTCAAACTGAGCACTCCGTTTCCCATCAACGGTCGTTGCTGTCCAATTATCTGGCCAATGAAGGGTTTCCCATTTGCTACCTAAATTAATCATCTATGCAACCGGACGTCGAGGTGAACAGTAGAAGGGGTTTGCGGACTATGAGACTGACCGGTTCGATCGTAAAGCACTGGAAGGTACGGGGCGTTAGCCTTGTGATCCGATGATGCACGGGGAGATACATACCATTCCAGGTTTCATTGTGCCAGTAGCCTTATTCTTGGCGTAATGGGGAATATGATTTGGAGGGCCATGGAATAGGTCATTGGTTCCGTGTCCTGTGTAATCCCGGACAGTCGAGCAGCCGGCAGCTCTTGCCTTGGGTTCGCTGGAATGAACCGGGTTGCATTAACAATAGAGTCAAAGTAGGGGCGGAAACAAAGAATGGAGAAATTAGAACGCACATAACTTTGCCAACGTCACGGAATAATGCACCCGGTTTGCACATGGCGATGGCATCGTCTAAGCATTCTCGGGCGACACGAAGGAGCTTTCGGGATTCTTCGTCGATTTTTCCGACTGGATAGGTCTCGTTGAGGTCGCTGTGGAATCCTGTCGACGAGTTAATAAGCGGTGGCAGAGGAGGGATCGCGGGAAGTCCAAACCATCATGGTACAATGATACGTCTGAGCCTTAGTTGTTAGCTTCGTGTGTACACGGTGCGATGGGCTAAGGGACTTGCCGATATTGATGATATCGCCTTCCTTCAATTTGTATTTATCTGGAATGCCGTGGCAGATGACTTCGTTGACGGAACTGTGGGCGGGCGATCAACTCATGATTCCCAGATCATAGTCGGGGAAGCGTACGTGCAGACTGATTTCGGGAAGTTGTTATAGTTGAGAGGCGATGGATATGCATTGCGCTCGATGCAAGCATTATGTACGATTTCATCTATCTCGTCTGTGGTAATTCCCGGGCGTATATGAGAGGCTGCGAGGTCAAGAACCTCTCTACCTAGCTATAACACGACTGTGAAATGGGATCACGCTAGGAGGAGAGGCGTTTGCTTACTCTGCAGACTTTTCTCATCTTCGCTTGTTCCTCGGCACTCAGAATGCGCGGAGGTTGTCCACGGGCTTTGATCTCAGAATGAGGGGTACCTTGTGGCCACGTTAATGAATAAATTCCATTGAAAACGCTGCGCGATGTTTCATACCAGTTTCAGCATAATCTGGCCGTTGGATATGGGTGGGTAGAGTGCGTCGTGCCGAAAGAGGATAGACAGGTCGTACGGTGCCGGTATATGAGAAATCGGGGAATGGGTTATACGTTCCATCTAGGAAGTGGGACAATGAGTGCCTTCGAGCCAAAAGGAACGAAAGCAAACGGCACCTGGGGCTTGGCCTGCGGCGCCCTTTTGTACGATGTCATGGATTAACTTGTGCACTTTCTGCACACATTGACAGTCAGAGTCGACGTTCAGGCACAGAAAACCTTTGCGTACCCCTAGAAAGTTCGCGTCAGAATTGAGTCCCAAGAAGCCTGTGGGATCATACTTACATCCAGCTTTAAAACATGGTTGTCCACAGAAAAATGACCCTTGGATACCGAGCCTGCGGAGGAAATCAGCAGAAGTTGCGCAAGTCTTTTATATTACCCACTTGTTACACGAAGGGCACTCTAGCTTGGACGGTGGGTTGCCATTTGGGCAAGCGGAGCTTTGGCAGAGGACAGACATTACCACAATGCCAAGCCAACACTGCAAAGCGCTCGTCCCAGGCGTTCAGGGGCTTAGTAGGGTGCTCCTGTAAACAGGATTGGAGTGTAACCTCATCGTCGCCTAGCACCCGCGTACAGCAAAGTAGTTCCAAGCGATACATAAATTTCTCTTGATGGAAAAATTAAAGAAAATGTGCCTCGGCAAGTCTATATGATTGGAATCCTGCCTTCGGATTTGTGAGCTATTTGTCAAGGAGTTTAATCGCGCCTACTCTCCGTTTGACCTGCATAGATATCCCTATCAAATCTCTGCGACCTATACTGGACAAGCTTTACAGCAAGGGCTACGCAACACTGGCACGAAATTCAAATTCATTGTCCGTATTTTTGGGCCACAAGGTGCGCGTCAATCGGGCGCTATAACGTGTGAACTTAAAAAGGTGGGACTCACTGTCATTTCTCGTCTTGCCCTCAGAGTCCCCTCTCCTCTTCTCCTCCTCGTACCTATCCCACAGCGTCCCTTTCGCTCGTAACAACGCCTTGCGGAGCTCCCTATCCTATTTGGACGCGCAACGACTAGCTAGCTTACGACCACAGCGATATTTTGAAACCGATGGTAGCCTCTGCTGCGTCGACAAAAGCCCCACCTCTTTCTTATGCAGAGCATGCAAAGAAAGCTCAAGGTATCAAATCCCCCAACACTGCTCGCCAGCCGAACCCCCTCGCCCCATCGACATCTCTCGCCCAATCCACGTCGCTCGCACCTCCAAGTAAATCCACGACGAACCTTTCGAACATCGATGTCTCGGCTGTGCCAACAGCGGGCCCGAGTACAAGAAATCAGACTCAGGGACCCATGAACGGCGGAGGGAACAAAGTAATTGACAACATATCTTCGCCCACGTCGACATCTGCCATCCCTCAACCACCGTCAATACCACCACCCCCATCATCCACGCCCTCATCAAGCAAAGCACTGCCGGAAAACGTTTGGGATCGTCGTAAAGAGCAAATGGCCTCCAAATCGATAACTGTGATATCAACGGCATCATCGTCCACCCTCAACAATCCCGTACCATCGTCCTCAGAACCTGCATCACTCAGCTTCCGACCACCATCACCATTATCCACGGAAGAGGATCCATTTATTGTTCGCGTTCCGAAAAGTGTGTCCAAAACACCTGCGCCTACGAACTATCAGGAGAGCTGGCCAGAAGTTGGTAAATCAGTGGAGGCTTCACCAAGTATCAACGGAGGGGCAAAGGAAATCGAGCCAACTACACCAAAGAAAGGTATGTTTCACTACCCTTACACAAGTCTATCATCCTTTCAGGCGAGGCACTCGTCCCTTCCCCTTAGTTCTCCGTCAGAGTGCGCGAGATACGACCTATACAGCCTTCCTTCATTTAAGTGATCTTCCCATTTCCCTTGAACTCACCCGGGGTATGTTTTGAATTATATAGCCGGCGACAAACCTAAATGGGTCCCCATCCCCGCTTCCGAGCTGCAAGCGGCAGCTGATGCTGCTGCCACGCAAAAYCGCAAGCAGCACGGCCGCTCYCAGTCTCGGCATCAAGCCACGAACGCGTCACGTCCCTCTCCGCCACGCCAAAATCAGCCTGGTTTGTCGACTGCAGGAAGCGTACCGAGCTCTCAAAACCCTTCCCAACTTGGTTCGCAGGTGTCAAGTCGGAACCAGTCTGGAAAGAATTCGGCGGCTCATTCTCGCATGGCCAGCCGTGCTACCAGCGCTCAGTCGAGCCCGCGTTTCGCGCGTACTGGAAGAAAATTAGAGGAAGACTCACTCGGATTGAATGGTGTTGCTGGGGCTGCTGGGGTCAATCACGCCGTGGGTGTGTCTAATAATAATACAAATTCTCCCCTTCTCCCTCCTCCCGCCCAGCTTGCTACAATGCAGCCACGCTTAGATTCTCCTCAGCCACTCCTTTATGTTGATACCTCTGGCTCACATCCTCTCTCTTACCCCACACCACTTTACGGCCCCATTCCTGTCTCTGGATCACCCTATTATCCCAACCATGGACCTGGGATCCCGCCGTATCCGGGACTTCCCCGCCAACAAACGCCTAGTCAGCAGGGCTCTTCCTCTCCATTCCGCCACTCTCCTATGGCGAACTTGTATGGCCTTCCACCCGGTGGACCCAACCGCTACCCTCCTTCGAATCCCAACCATAGCCATAGCCACAGCTTGAATCATAGTCCTATTCCCCCACCTACCCAACCTCCGTCTGCATACCCCGGCGCGTACTCCCCGATGTACCCCCATCTGTATGGTGGTATGTCTGAATACGCTCAAGGCCCTCCATACCCATATTGGAATGGCCATGGGTTTGCCATGCCAGGCACGCAGAGTCCACCTTACGCTCCACCCATGATGCCCTACGCCCCGCCTCACATCCCTGTTCATATCGCTCCGCACTCTCAACCTATCGACCCGCGACCGTCGAGCCTTTCCCCTGATGAAGCAATTCAAGTACAACTGCCTCCGCCGACTATGATTGACCATCCCCCTCCACCTGAAGAGTCACAACCCGTCGCTGGATACCGTGATGTGCGAACAGTGCTCATAGGTTCTGTTGCTCATCAAGCCAATGGTCGTTCTTCTGAACCCTCAGCTTGCGTTATCTTCGGGAGTATCGACATTCACGACGTCAATAACCCTCTTAGTCCTGGCCCACCTGCTAGGACGACCCCCTCATCTAGTTCCAGTCAGTCTTCGCGTAAGGAGGCAACTTCTCAACCAGATGCCTCTGATCAACTCCGCAGTGCATTCACTGCATTTACCATAGGCGTCTCGCCTAACGATCCCGCTCCGCCACGGATGCGTTCTCGTACAAGATCAGGTCATTCTCTATCTGATGCGTCGCTATCTTCTACGGCAATGAAGCAAGGCACATCCCAGTTGGCGGAGAACACTACCCAAGCTGATAAAGATGTCGTTGACTTGACGGATGGCACAGAGACGAAATGGCAATTTGGCACGACCAACGCCCTTCCGCCTCAGTCAGAAACCGATACTGACAGCCAGCTGGTGCTCGAAACTCCAAGTACAACAGGTTTGAAGTTGCCACCTTTACCTCTGGACCTTCAGCCTACCCCGAACATGATTGCGACTGATCATCAACCACCCCCGGTTGATTATGATGCCGCTCTTGGCGAAGAGTTTGCTGTGAAGAACTTTGGGTATGGTTTCGGAATGATCGCCAACAATGGGTATCCGCTCTATGTGCAAGAGGAACCAATGATGCGAGATAGGCCTCGTGAGCAAGACTTCAGAGATGATCGGGCCCGGTGGCGGGATGAGAATGAGGTTGAGAGGGGTGGAAGAGGTGGTGTGAGGGATAGAGAGAATGGTGAGTTGAACGGGTATACCGGACGTCCAAGGAGGGGNTTCATATGGCACTGGTTATGGGTATGACAGAGGTGGGTACAACGGACGCCGGGGACGGGGAGGGTATCGCGGTAATCATCGAGCTAGAGCATCGTTCCACGGTCCATCCACCAGACAGCCCCCTCTCCAGGTCACTCCCCCTCATCACTACCAGCAGCTGATGACCTATAACGACATTCCCAACGGTTACTACCCCCCTCAAGTACCTCAGCACCAATCCCCGATCAACTTCGTACCTCCTGTCCCTCCCGGTGGATATGAGACCTACATTCCCCAACCTCAACAACCTTTACCCCCTCCAGCTGGCCCGATACATGCGACACCGCCAGTTCCTGAACCCATCACACACATTGGCTTCCCCTTGGACTTGGTTCGACGTTATTTGCTTGGGCAAATGGAATACTACATGAGCCCTCAAAACATGAGCAAGGACTTTTATTTAAGGCAGCAGGTATGTGTCTTCCCACTTTTCACTGCCTATACGTTTGTTTGACGAGTTCGCCCAGATGGACTCCAGAGGTTGGATACCTATCTCTGTGTTTGCCTCTTTCAAGCGCGTAATGGCGCTTACTGCGGATATCAATCTCGTCCGAGACGTTCTTATTCTCTCCTCAATTGTTGAAGTTCGCGAGGACTGGGTTCGGATGCGGGATTGGGAGCAGTTTGTGCTCCCTGGTGCCACACCGAGCCTGATTGAGGCAGCCGAACCTCTCGCTCAGCCAGCCAAGTCTTCGTCACACAGTCACGATGTCCACGACGATAACGAAGGGGACGTCGATGATGAAGATGAAGAAGAGGACGTCGTATTCGTTATTGACGACGAATCCCAACGATGGTCGCCAGACCGCCGACAAACATGACTTATTTATTCTCACTCAACCGCAACGCTTTCTGTGTCAAGATGATGGTATTATTTCCTCGCCTTTTGATCACTTCGGACATCCTCTACATCACTTTGTCACCCACTTCCCTTTGTCATCTGCGCACACACATTATTTTCTACATCTTTTCCCTGTCCGTTTCGTCCGTCCATCCGCTTCTGCTCATGCTATCTCACGCCTCTGCACATACACATGATACTATCTTTTTCTTGCATTACCTTAACATCGACCTACTTCTTTTCTCCGTCTCTATTCTCTATTATTCGTCTTAAGTATGTTCTCCCTTTGTACATCCATTTCCGTTTGCTCTTGATCGCCTTACCGAGTCTCTGTTCTCCCTCTCACGTTTCATGATTTCCCTATCCCCGGATCCGCATTCAACTCTTCATTCTCTCTTGTCATTGTCAGGTCTTCCGTCATGTTGCTTTTGTCCCCATTATTTTTCCATCCTTTGGGTTGTATATTGATCGAGTACATAGTGTACATGTTACATACTCATGTTGCACAAAATACGGTGACGTTGTTCCCACCTCGTGCGTCGAGTATCGACGAGGTGGTGGATTTTTTGATGTTGCCTTGCGGCGGGCGCTCCGTGGGCTCGGTCCGGTACCATGTGCTCCGTTTCTTCGCAATTTCCATTGGAACGCCGTTGACGTTCGGATGGCCATGACCAGTGGCGATGACACCATCTACTTCCAAGTAAGTTCGGGATGTTGATGTAGGCTCAAATTTCTGCAGCCTCGGCTTGGTTACTTAGCTGTGAAGCTTGAAGATTCGACTGCAGGTGAGTCTGATTATGGAGTTGCTCATGTACGAAAATTTGCTAGCTCCACCCAAAACATATGTAACGCCCGCGAAATTTTCAGGCAGGGGAGTCATACCCGACCCCTCGAGTATACATACACTGTGGGCGTTGAGTAAACTTTACTTATAGGTGTTGTATCCTTGACGACGGCTTCAATTCAAAATTTAGTCTAATCCAATACGTATATGACGGAAGCCCAAGGTGTTGGGACGGACCAGGGACAGAGGGAAAAACCCACTTCGATCGACCCTACTTGAAACACCCTTCAGGCCTTGGACGTCAGGTTCGAGCGCGTGTACTCTGATGTTTGAGGGACATGGGATCCGACGCATGGGGAAAATAAATCGTTCCTTTCATTCCAACTGCATTTATAGCTGAATCATCGTCGGCTAGAAAACCTCTTCTTTCGAGACCTCTATCCTCTACGATTTTCCTCTGGAAGGCACTACATCGTTCACACTTTTTCATCAATGGCCAAGCAACACCGAAAGGACAAATCTATCTGGCCTAGCTTCAATCTCCTCAGAGAGAATGCCTTCGACCGCTCTAGGTTGGCAGCAGACATGGAGGCGAAGCTAAGAAGTGCGTCCATTGATCGGGCCTTGGAGGATGAACGCAAGCAGAGGAGTAAGGAACCGAAAGCGAAGATACTACTACTTGGTACGTTCGAAGTCGTTCAACAAACCCTCAAAGTTGCTCAGAGCCTACTCTAGGACCATCCGAAAGCGGAAAGTCGACGTTAGTCAAAGGATTTCAAATGGCGTTCTCTCCAGCAACTTTTGAGTCTCAGATCCGTGCATGGTTACCCATCATCCATCTCAACCTCGTCCGTGCATTCATCGCAATTATAGAGGCTTTAGAATCTCTCCCTGCCCCTTGCCCGAGCCTCGCGAACGATACCTCGGAGGACGCGGATACGATGCCAGACGAAATTCACGAGTTGCTGACGCGCTTGCAGAAGCTCCGTGTCATTGAACGTCAGCTGGAGGACGACGTACGTCCGTCTGAGCCTTCCTCTCTCTTAGGCTCCCCTACAATTACTCGGCCATCGACACCCGCTCCCTGTTCTACATCACCAGCATTCCCCGATCAACAACAGGAGTCCACCCTTCGGAAACGCGACATTTCTCACAGAGCCTCGGAGATATCTTTGCGCTCTGATATACTGAAACAGAGGCTAATGGAATATCACGCCTCCGACGCCACAACACGTACAAGCTACCATCATCCCTCAGGACTTCTTTCAGAGCTTAGCACAGATATGTCTCGCCTTTGGGAACATCCATGGGTACGCAGGACACTTGAAGATCGCGATATTCACCTCGCCTACCAATCTGGCTTGTAAGCCATCGTTATCCTCCATTTCCTCCCTTGTTATTGAAGCCCCTCGTTGCCTCCAGTTTTCTGGACGACATCCGACGCCTTACAGCCCCCGAGTATCACCCCACTGCAGGTGGGTCGATATTTAAAGACATATCTACCCTTGATCACCTTTCTGACGGATCCCTTATTTCACGGAACGTCGGCGAACTTACGACCTGTTTCACGTAGAGGATGTTTTACGCTCTAGAGTCTACACACCATCCGCTGAGGAACATCGATTGATCCTTGAAGATCGTGAGTTTTAACTTTCGTAGGATGAATCCATTCACACTGAAACCGATCCAAATAGAGCCGTCTGACGGTGAGAAGGAGTGGGTCATCTACGACGTATGTGGCGGGCGGAGTCAACGAGGTGTGTAGCTCCGTTTGAGAGAAACCTCCCGCATGCCTTGAAGTTAATTGGTTTCGGTTTATTCAGCGGCTTGGGCGCAATATTTCGAAGATGGTAAGTTCGACATCCCAGCCGATCATCGGTTTTTCGAGTCTAGTTGTTGAACGTTTACGATTGGATTGAAGTTACTGTTGCCATCTATGTTGCCTCATTGTCGGCCTTCAATGAGACACTGGCCGAAGACCCGTCAATAAACCGTTTGGTAGGTAATAGCCCCATGTTGCTCTCGTATATGATTACCGACAGTCCTTCTCGACATAGACGGATAGCCTTTTACTCTGGCAGACATTGTGCTCAAACAAGCTTCTCGCTTCTGTGGACTTCGTCCTTCTGTTGAACAAGGTCGACCTCTTGAAAATCAAGCTTGAGGGTGATCTCTCCTACGGAAAGCCTGCCGTGAGGTTCGTTGATTTCATCAATAGCTTCAAGTCGAGGCACAATAACGCTGAAACGGTGTCTGCCTGTGAGTACCCTTTCATAGCCCCAGCTTTTGGACGGATGCTGATCTGAAGCCCACCCGCAGATATCCGTGAGATGTTCCTCAATCTACATCGACAGCATTCCCCCTCTACAAGGAAGGTGCATGCACATATCACCTGTGCAATAGTACGTTGATGTTCATGTTTCACATTTGATAAAGATCTGATGATTTTTAGGATCCTCCCAACATGCGACCCGTCCTCGATAGCAGTGCGTAGCCTGAGATGAGCATAGCGAATTCTACTGATGTCACCCCTTAGTTCGGCATACCGTTGTCTCCCATATGACATCAACCATGAACCTCGTCTAACCTGATCTTTGCAACACTTTGAAGACTATAAATTCGTATAAACTGTAATCAATTGTAATCCTACTCAAACCCGTAGTAATTTATAATGATCTGAATAATGAAGTAGATGCTTGACTCATGCTTCCCTAGCTGTATTAGTTTGCGACTTTCTAAGCTCAGTCCTGACTTCCACCAGAGCCTTCCCAAGTAAATTCAATCCCCATTGTGCATCCGTTTTCACCAATGCCGAATTCTCCCCGTAACCAATACCCCATATTCGATCTCTGGGACTCGATTCTACTATCAGCTTTGAACCCGTCTCAAGTAACTTCTCGCGAATCGTGTCGTTTTGACTGAATTTGTGCAGATTGCCCTCGAAGACGATTCGTTCGCGATTGCTTGTCCAGATTTGCTCATCAAAGTCGCTAACCTGTCTCCCCAGTGACTTCACATATGTCATATCTGCTTTTGACGTTCCTTTTATTGACAAAACTTCTGTGGCGACGGCGGTATCTCCAAAAAGCATGGCCTTTTGGAACATCATCCAGTGTTCTGTGGTCGGGAACGAAACATCCTGTGGAGATCCATTCCATTCCAGTTCAACTGTAAATGGTGCGGGGAACCATTGTGAAGCCCAACCACTGATAAGATCAGTAAACGGTCATGTTCGCAGGCAGTTCACTCACTTGACATGGGCGGTAGTCCAGAAGAAAACGTAGTCGTCAGGATTACGACGCATCGTTGAGAGGAAGCGAAGAAAATTAGACGATCGATGATAAAACATGCAATGAATTTTATACACTGAAGCTGGGGCGTAAAGGCGGTGCGCCGGCCGTCGCTGACTCGATCAAGGAACGCAACCGCAAAACGAAAGTCATTTCTGATTCGTCAAACCCGCACCCCTAAGGAGTTAGGGGATGCGCCACATTGCAATGCCTGCCCTATCAGCGTCCACCTCGTCCTTGACTGCCTGACTTGCACCACTTCTGACAGCAGCCGACACAGCCATCTGCAAAGCTGCCTCTAGAGTAGCCTTGCATTTGCCAAGCTCACCCCCTTGATTCTCAATCTCCCCGGGAAGCTCAAAGCGTTCCCAATCAACACAGAAATCCAAGTATTCGAGAAGAACGTTCACAATGCCCTCAAACTGCCCCGATTTTGAGGGAACGTTTGATACCTCGGGTAGTTCAATATCCCACAAGTGCTCTAGTGTGAGAGTATCCCAGGCAATCAAAGGACTACCCGTCCTGACAGGCACAACGACGGCAGGACATCCGTTCAGAAGGAGATAATTCATCACGCTCTCGCTTGGACGAGCACTTGTGGTCCACAGTTTCCGGTGAGGTTTAATGCCGACGATCATGATGACCATTCTGCGAGGGACGACTACGGGTGGCGGGGGTGCGAGAGCAGGTTCGGGTGAGGGAGTCCTGGAGTGGCTAAACACGTCACCCAGGCGCGAAAGCTTTGGTAGAGATGGTAGGGATAGAGACGGGAGTGATAGGTTAAAATCTTCTTCCTCGATTTTCGCGTTGGACGAAGGGGTTGATCGGGTAGCAAACGGGAAGACCCAAGCCGACTCCGCCAACAGAGTTTCTCCGATGCTATAATCGCCTGGAAAATAATGGGTCATAATGACTGGGCCTTGAAGCGCAATCAAAGAACAGTGATCATCAGGACATACCAATGAGAAAGGGAGCATGGCAGAAGATTATGTCAGGTTTCATGGACCTCGGTATGGCTGGACGGCGGCCACTTGCGAACAGGTACGGGGAGAACCATCCCTTCTCAACTGAGAGGTAATCCTTTACTGACGCGAACAACGAAGAATCTCTGTGGAACTTCATGTCAGAGTCTTTGATCATGGTGATCTCGGAAACATATTGATAGAAGGGCGCGGAGGAACATAGAGAAAGAAGGGGGAACATCTGTGGCGGAACACTTACTGATGAACACTGCTACGGTAAAACCCAAGGGCTGCATCCTCAGTCGTGTGCTTGAATTTGAGGGTGATGAGGAGCGTTTTGACAGCAGTGGTCTCAAGCTTGTCAGAGTGGATGGGTATCGCATGTTTGAGTGTCTTATCAAAAACAAGGTCGTTTGCGACCTTGGTGCCGAGCTCGAAACCAACGTGGAGTCCGACTTTGACAATGATGCCCTCCCCGAAGGACGTGACCATTGCGTCCGATAAAGGACCCATCACAGGCGCTGCTACTGCTGCCATGCCACCCTAAAAGAAACCACCATGAGCAATGTGTTCCACGCGTGCGCTCATGTCAAGCACAAACATGCCAACCGAGCGGGGAGACGCGAGGAGCACAAAGTCTCCAGGATCGTGAACCGATCTTGAAGAGGCCCGAGTGACAGAGTGCATCAAAAGATGGGGAACTTACCGTAGCGGCTATGACGGTGTGGACCGCGAGATCTCTGAATCGGATGCAAGGTAACAGGAACGGCGAGGAATCGCCCCACTATGATTTGTGAAACATGATCGTTTGATCCCAGTCCAGATAATGAAAGGAAGGGGGATGCTAGTACCGGAGAGAGGCAAACGACGCTTGTCCCTGCTGCACGCAAAGATTCGTACGATGACATGACTATCCGACCAGTCATTGACTACAGAAGTTTTTGCAAAGAGTAATATCAGCGCATAGGTAGGTGGTGGAAGTGCAAGATGGTTCGACATACGCCGACGAGCTTGCGGAGGATCCATGGCGCAGTTTTCTCTTTCTCGAGTTCATCATCACTAGGACGAGACGATGGGTCAATGGGACCCAGAGGCGAGATAGCCTTGTCCGCCATGGTGGACTACAAGGACCGATAATGCTGTAAAACCATCCCATGCACTACTCTGGTCAAGATGATGGATATTACAGAAAGGGATATGGATAGTCAGGGGCTTCATCAGGACGTTTTCGAGCTTGAGGTGGGGAGCAAGTATCTTTAACGAACAGTTGAATGCAATTCTAGTTAATGAGTACAATGCGTATGTGCTTTGATGTTATGCGGTCGATTACAATTTTCAGATGCGATGGGAGAAGATAAGGAAAGCAAGGTGGAAGGAAGAAAATCCCAAAATATGACGCCAAAGAAGTTGAGTCAAAATGGCACGTTGAGGCCACTGTGCTGCAACAACACGATCGCGTAACGGACTAGACCGTCTAGTAACGGTAGTGGGAGGCCTTGTAAGGGCCGTTGACGGGGATGTCGAGGTACTTTGATTGGGTATCAGTGAGGGTGGTGAGCTTGACGTTGAGTTGGGCAAGATGGGCACGAGCGACTTCCTCGTCGAGTTCCTTGGGGAGCATGTGTACTCCGAGAGGGAACTTCTCGGGGGTAGTCCAGAGAGCGATTTGAGCAAGGACTTGGTTAGCGAAGGAGCAAGACATGACGAAAGAAGGATGCCCAGTAGCACAGCTACATTGAAACGGATGAATCAGAACTGCGGTGGTTCCTAGCGATGTAATAAAGCAACATACCCAAGGTTGACGAGACGACCTTCAGCCAACAGAAGGATGTGACGTCCGTTCTCCATCGTGAAACGATCAACTTGGGGCTTGATGTTCACAACTTGCTTAGCGTTAGCCTTGAGCCAGGCAACGTCGATCTCAACGTCGAAGTGGCCGATGCTGCGGAGTCGAATCTATCAGTACGATTCCTTTCTTTATACGATAGATTGACTCACTTGCAAACGATGGCATCCTCAGGCATAACGGAGAAGTGCTTGCCAGTGATGATGTCACGGTTACCAGTGGTGGTAACAAAGACGTTGGCTTTCGGAGCAGCCTCCTCCATGGTGGTAACTTCATAACCGGCCATAGCAGCTTGGAGAGCGTTGATGGGGTCAATTTCGGTGACCAAGACACGTGCACCGTATGATCGGAGAGATTCGGCGCACTGGATTGAGATGGCTAAGTGATGAGTTGTGTAGAGAAACAAGGGGACTTACGCCTTTGCCAACATCACCATAACCAGCGACGACTGCAACCTTGCCTGCAAGCATGACATCGGTGGCGCGCTTGATACCATCGACAAGGGATTCACGGCAGCCGTAGTAGTTGTCGAACTTGGACTTGGTGACAGAGTCGTTGACGTTGATAGCCGGGACCTTGAGCTTTCCCTCACGGAAAGCCTTGTAGAGGTGGTGGACACCGGTGGTGGTCTCCTCAGAAACACCGCGGATATCTAGGGAAGGAGTGAGTACCGTACCGAGAGGCGTAGCAAATAGCTAACTAACCCGTAAGGTATTGAGGGTATTTCTCGTGGACAAGAGTAGTGAGATCGCCACCGTCGTCGAGGATCATGTTCAAGGGCTTTCCACCAGCAAAAGCAGCCAAGGTTTGCTCGATACACCAGTTGTATTCTTCATCGGTCTCTCCCTTCCATGCGTATACAGGTACACCAGTTGCGGCGATGCTATGATGAATGTAAGTTAAACGCGACATCATATCAAACATTTAGTTCCTTACGCAGCGGCAGCGTGATCCTGGGTGGAGAAGATGTTCTGATGGGCCCAAGGGGTAAGTTGAAGCAAAGTACACGATCTAACGGGTACTGACGCAAGACGACCAGGTAACCTCAGCGCCGAGAGCGATGAGGGTCTCGATGAGCACAGCGGTTTGAATGGTCCTGCAAGAGTAGTTAATAAGATGTAGTAAATGGCGACAAATACACGCACATGTGGAGACAGCCAGCAATACGCGCCCCCTTCAAAGGCTTGTTGGCGCCATGCTACCATCAAGTCTGAATCAGTGGTGAAACATTGATAAATTGAGGCGTGCAAACCTTCTTGCGCAGGTACATGAGACCGGGCATCTCATTCTATCAGATTATAGGAAGCGATGAGTACATAGACTGCTTGATCGCGTTGATTCTGACGAACCTCTGCGAGTTCGATTTCCTTGCGACCGAACGCGGCCAAGGAGATATCTATTAGGTGTCAGGACGCGTTTTCTGGTACGATGAGGCGATGTGAGACATACCAGCAACTTTGTAAGACATTTCTGAGGACGTGAACTTGGGATGTGGGGGAGGAGGAGAAGTGGAAGGGAAAATGGGAGCTAGGGGTCGTTTTATCAGTGGATCGGCAGACTCCGAGCTGGCCTCCAGTTGTTTTTTCTCCCAACCTCAACCCAACCCAGAGTTCAGCCAACCGCACGCAGAGTCCTTAACCCAGAGTTCGATTCACCGGATCATCAACATCATTATTGTCAGCAAGAAACATGGCCCAGCACGCTGCAAAGGATGCTGATTCTTCCCAGACGCGACCTTGTCAAATTGCTGAAATTTTGCAGTACACTTGCGAGCACACCGTGTCGAACGGCAAGCAGACAGTCCACTGCTTTCCTGTACCGCGACTGTTCAAACTGTCAGTGAACACAGTGGTGCTCGGAAGCGCATGGTACGATTGAATACCTTAGATGTGATGGTCGACCGGCGGTGGAAATTACAAAGTCGGTTCACGTTGACCTAGCTACTGGCGAAGTGGAACTGCCCTCGGGGACAAGGTCAGTAGGGAGTTGGCAATATTGCTCTGTTGTTAACTATCTGACTGATTTGCGCTCTGTCCCAGTGAAACGCTTCCAATTGGTCGTCCTTGGAGAGAGGTTCGGCGCTACAACGATGCTGTCCGCGAAGACTGATGGTACCGTATCAAGAGACGTATGTGCTCGGTTTCATAGACTCATCTCAACCTCAACTGGGCCTGGCTACTTCCAGTCTATGTCATTACGTCAACCAATCTGTCTACTTCCTCCAACATTGTCGCAATAGTCCTCAAGTGAAAGTCTGCTCATGATCGTCGTTCATCTCTCCCGCGTTGACGCCGCTGCTGTTTGGGCTCGCTCAATTCACTCGTTGGAGCGCGTGCACTCTACCGTGCCTTGATTGACGATTAGCTTGCTCAACACACTTGCTGTCATCTCATCTCTCCACGCATGTACAGTCTATTCACGTACTGAATTGTGCTGCGACGACTCATTGACAGGACCTGTCATGCACTCCTGCCGTCTTGGAGACTTTGTTTTCTGAGCTTCAACGCCAATCTAAGCCCGCTTCGAAGCGAGCGCGACGTGTTCATCAGCTCGAGCCCCAATTTGTGGATCTCAATCTTGCCCAGTTTCATTGTGGCCTCTCGGATATGGGCACACCCCGGCCTCCGACGGAAGGCTTGCCAGATCGGAGGGTAACGATTGGTGTTTCAGGTCCGTTATAGGTTGTCAACTTCTTTGATCTCCAAAAATATATGGTCATTTTTAATTTTCACAATATAGTGTTTTCGCTTGGGACGCACAGGCCAAGGGGCCAGCTCAAGTGTATCAGCGATCAGGTTAGTCGTCACTTGCCTGTGACGATCATGTTTTGATTATCTTCGACTAAAAAGGAAATGCCATCAAAGCCCAGTAACCACCCAGACCAAGGACTCAGGGTACTTTCCCGGAATTTGACTTGCACGAAATCACCCTCTGCCTGAGGCTGACCTGACGGAGGATTGACCCTCAAGAGCGGAGTCTTTGCCCGAGATCCTGGCATCCTTGCGATGTGGGATCAGCAAATAAGTAGTACAGCCCTTCGTTGCTCTACTCCCAAGAGGCATCACCCTCACCCTCACGACCTCCGCGTGCGTAGTAGTCTGATCTTGCCGCTCCTCGCAACTGACGCCATCTACATCTCTAGGTAGTCGCACTGCTCTCCCCTCTTGGTCCGCGAGTCTTAGCCTCGTCCAGAGGAAACCACGCTTACTCCGTCGCTACTTGTGTCTCATCCATTGTTTTCTCTCTGCACTGCCAGTATCATCATCACCCGGGATGTGTACGACTTATAACGAGCTTCGGAACCTACCTCGAGAGGACGGAGCCATAGACATCAAACTGGAAGCCTCTCCTTCAGACGCCTCACACTCTTTGCTATATTCACCTACAATACCGCTTCGGCCGTCATCGCTTCCTGTCACTTCTGCCATACCACCTAATATTCGTCGAAGACACACTAATTCCTTAAGCCCTAAACGACCACGACCTTACCCAGCTCTACCACGCGACTCTTGTAACCGACAGCTAGACGATCTTTCCTTCATGGCAACATCACCTGCAGATTACACCAACTGGCCTTCGGGCTCCTCCCTTTCGCGACCTCGGTCCCGCCTGACGTCCAGTCTGTCTAACGCCATGGGAGATGCTCATATCTCTAGCCATCCCCGAACGGGTGCTTCGCCCGCTCCTCGAGATGACTTTCCCAATATGGGCTGGCTGCCAAGTCAACCCCAACAACAGATCGCCTCTGGTCATCATGATGTGTATCCCGTTGTTCCAGGTCTTGTCCCATCGCACGACGACCCAGGCCAATACATTAATTATACCTCGACCTATCGTAACGTATCCCCCGAATCACTTTCGCCCCAATCACCCCCCTTTACACCTTCGCCATCTGCTTACGACTACCACTTCTCGCAATCACATTCTCCAATGTCTGCGTCCCTCCACCCTCCTTCAGATGCCGAAGCTGAGATCCAGAATCTCAGGAGGAAGCTCCACGAAGCGCAGAACCAGAAAGCTCTAGCCGAAGAACGTTCCCGCCAGCTTGGAATTCAGGTCCAACATTTGAATCGGTCCATGTCGTCTTCATCCTCAGCAATGCTGGGGCTTCCCTCCCTTTCTGCGCCAGCGCCCACACAATCATTCCAAAAGTCTTGGGACCTTCGTACGCAAGCTCGTATCCGTTTATACTGCTCCTTAAACCGTGCCGGCAACGCCCTTTGCGCCTGGCATGATTCTAGACGTGAACGTCGAGCGTATCCACCCCGCATGGCCCCTCCTGGCTATCTCAATTGCGGGTGCACATACGAGCAGGCTTTGTTCGAGGAGTCTCTTTCACGACACAATGTTGGTTGCTATCTTCCTGGAGAAACCGTCCGTATGGACCCTGCTCTGCGCAATCCTTTGCTCAAACTGCTTGAAGAGCGCTTTGGGTACAGAGATGGCGATTTTGAGCGGGATCCGATGACTGGGATGTGGGTTCAAGGTGAAGGCCATGAATGTTGGGAGAGGAAGCTTCAAGCTGGTCCCGCTAACTCAAGAAAAGCGAGGAGCGGCTAGAGACGCTTCCCCCCTCTCCCCTCACCCTTCCCTTCCCCTCGATCCCTCCCCGTTGATGGACGCTTTACCCCCTCCTTTGCCTTCTCCCAATCTCCCGGAGAGATTCCTAATACCCCTCCGTCTCTATTCTTGTCACTACCCCCACTGAACGTCAGGAGATGGCTTCCCCTGATAACTTGTTTGTTTTGTCTTGATATATCCCGTCTGTGTATCCCTTAAAACCTTTTCGCACTTTTTAACGTACCCTACTACGGTTTCGCCTCGATAATGACCCTTCTCTCCCCCATTGCATCTATCATACATTACCACTACATCTATACGCACGTACATACATACACATAACTCGCATGTATCGCCTTCGTCTTTCGTCTTCGTTTTCCTAACTCTCTCTTCCCCGCCCATTCTCTCCCTCTCCCTCTCGTTGTATTCCCCCTCACTCCACCCCACCCCCAACTGTATCTTACTTCTTTACCCATTATCTCTTTCCTCAGCACTAGCAATTTCTTTTTTCTGCCACATACCCCCCTTGTTTGCTAGGATATCGGTCTCTGTCATTGTATCATAGTTTCTCTCCTACTTCTGTCTCTCTCCCAAAAAGTCCTTGGAATAGATTTTCTTAGGAACTGCACTCCTGCTTACGATGCGTGTATTGTGATGAGTAGTAGAGAAGATGGTCTTTTCGACTTGGATGATCATTGATGTACAAAGGAAGGGTACAATAAGGATACGAAAGAGCTTGACCCTGGTAGCGCGAAGCTTCGGGTCAAGCCTTGGCGTAGGTATAGTTTCCGCCTCGTTGAAGAGCCTGTAAATCGACAGTGTTAATGATACGGATCCCAAAGCCGAGAGTGGCGAAGTGGTCCCACCTTCTTGTACGCTGGTCTACACGTTAACGTCACCACAATTAGCTGAAAATTCGCAACCGAAGAGATGTTTTCAGCAGTATCTGGCATACCTTTCTTGAATCATCTTGACGTATTTCAGGGTGTACGGGCCCAGACGTCCAGGAGCAGTAGCAGCTAACGCTTCAAGTGGGAAAGACATCATGTAGTCTGCGGAAGTAGGTTCGTCGCCGCCCGCGAAGTAACCTGGTCCGTTGACTTTGGAGAGGTGGGCTTCAACCTTCGCGGATAATTTATCAATATTAATTGAGAACGGGGAATGTTGGGTTACCAGTTTCAGGTGTTTAGCCATTTCCGCTTGAGTTACCGCATCGAGTTGGTTGAAAATCGCGGAGACGAGGGGGCGGAGGATGAAAGGCGATTGGCTACGGACGGCGTTGTTGATGATGTTGCGGACGAGCACTGGGAGGAAGGAGCCTTCCGAGTAGTGTAGATCTAATGTGAGACGAGAGGAAGGTATCGTCAGACGGAGGCTAAGAGGGAGCGAAGAGGAGGGCCTTTTCCTACAGTATAGATTATCGAGTTTCCCACTCGGAGGAGGCTGTCCGCGACCGTTGCCGTATTTCTCAAGTAGGTACTCTGTTTGAGAAAAGTTAAAGATTGAGTGTTAGAGATACGGCCAGTGAGCATTACGACCACAACCATAAGGGCGTTGAGAAAGAAGCTGAACCCCTTGATGCACGATGCACTGGAAGGGGCCCCTTCAACGAGTTGTCGTGCTTACCAACAATAGCGCCGCTCTCTGGTAGGTTGAGCCCCGTATCAGTGTCCGTGATGATGGGAGACTTTCCGAGAGGGCTGATGGTGAGTAATTCGGGGGGNGCGCGAGGCCCTGTTTTGTGCGTTGGTATTTTTTGATTGAGTAAGGAACTTGAAGTTCTTCCTGGATAAAAACGGACGAATCAGTGAACCAGGTATACCAGATGATGGCGGATTTAGGGTTTGATATCAAGGGGGGTCATTGGTGTATATGGGCGGTTCGAATGACTTACCAAAAGCCATAGAATGCGCTGTGAGCGCGAATCATTGAGATGGTGTACAACGATTGTCATGGCTGGCGCAATGCTTTGGTTACTACTACTTCTGAGAAACGCCGTTGGTGTCAAGATTCCTTATGCGCTCACGACTGAGTTGGCACTTACATGAGGGTGGGTAAAGGCAAAGAAGTGTGAGAGCAAGACGTTTCAACCGAGCGGTAAGTGGACCGGCAACGTTGGATCCCGATCCCCTGAGTACTCCTGAAACTAGGAGTTTAGGGGCTTTAGCTTGTTACCGTTACCTTCGAGATCCCGAAGCCTTTAGTCAAAGAACGTGGTAAGACATCGGCTCCGGTCCCTCTTTGAAGCTGAGCGCTGACAGCTGGAAGGAATAAATGAGGGGTTCCGGCAGGGCTCCGGTGACCATCTCTAAATTCCTAAGCCACGTTCTCCGCGTTTCAAGTTTCTTGACATGGTACTGCCACAGAGAGGTGTAGAACATCCTGACATGTCCACATGGCCGAGGAACTTCAACGGAATGCGCAATCACAGGCAATCATGCACCCCCGAAACTCGGAATGTGTGGCAGAAAACAGAGGATAGGGGTTCTAGGGGCTTCAGCCACCAGGGCGCTTTTTGGCGCGCCGAGTACAACGTCAACTCTGCTCCCGACTTCCATCACGTCGTCCCAACGTCTACCTCGACCATGCTTATACTGTGGACTTGCATCATCGTTCATCTTGCTCGCTGTGCTGCTGCAGTTTCGTGGCTCGTGCGCGAAAAGTCGCAGGTGCTTTCGCGTTCTTCTGTTTCACCACCATCAAATGGCGATCAAGGTATATTCGGTCCCTTGGCCTACTCCACGATTTGTCCTGCAGGATTTCAATTTCCTGACATGACATTTCGTGTTTCGAGCACGTTTCTTACTGCCACAAACCCGATTTCGTAGCTTTCGCGGACCTTGGCCATGTTCAGGAACTAGGTATATGCATCTGTTATTCCGTACCATATGGCTTTGACTTTTTGTCTGACGTTTGCATTCTTTGTGGGGGGCCCGTTTATTCCCTTAGATCACCGAGCGCGACGATCAGATTGCTTCCGGCGAGCAGCGGGCCTTGTACAAACAACGTGCTCGCAGCTTGATATGTTGGAGGACGAACGCGTCAAAGGTACGCATCTTTACTGGGTAAAACCCCTCTGGACAGATGGGGGCTGACTTCTGAGGGCTCAAGCTGCAATCATGATGACCCTATGCGAACTGGCGACCGCAAAACACCATGCTCCGCCACTAGAATGTGCCCCTTTTGCCTTCTTTACCCCGGGTGCCTTTACGGATGCCGAAAGAGATGCTTCGCAAGGGAGTTGTGTCGAGTGTGTTTCTCCTTGACGTTCATCACGGAGTAGCTCGCGCTGACCTTGCGCCATCGACCTTTCAGTGCCCTTTCCAGGAGTGCACAATTCTGGTCAAGTTACTCTGGATATCTCCGGGATATTCGTGAGTCCCATGTTCCTCCACAACCTCCATTTCCATGACGACACCCTCATAACCGCGTTAGCACAACTGTGCAATACATTCAAAACTTGGAACGAAATCGGTGAGTTTGGGAGGTCCTGCGGTGCTTTAAGTGACCGCTGACGGACGAAAACCCTGTCTGTAGATGTCGCCAGAGAAATCTACCGCAACGCCTCATTGGAGAAGCTCCAGCTCCTCGGCGATCTACGGGCCCGTGAAGATAGGCTTTCGTCATCACTTGAATGCTGGAACGAGCGCATCCAAGTGAGTATCTTGACAACCGGAACCAACGCGAAACACGATCGCCGTCGTTTCTTGCTCTTACTCACACTTCGATACTAATGACCCCGCTTGACCAGGAAATCCAACACCTACATGGCCAAATGGAGTCACTTATTCGTGCGACGGACATAGCATCCAGCCATCTCACCAAACATATCGAGCGGGCGTTTAGTCATGTGAGTTATGTGTTATGGTTTTGGTTTATGTTTGCGCTGTTTCATCTTCTCCGCTCTCGATGGATGTTTCCTCGACTCTGTTTGATCGATACGGATGCTTATACCTGACGACCGTGGGGTAAATAGGCGTTAGATCTGTTCAGTGCCAATGCTCAAGAACGGCAACTCGGTGTCAATGAAGTATATACCGCCTCTATTCAACGGGTGTGTGCAGTTACCCACCCTTATCGCCTCATTCCCCCCACGCTGACGCCAGATAATCCGGATGGTGGGTTTGCTAGTTAGAGCGAACGGCGGATGAATTGTCCCAACGGGTACGTTATTGTTTGGCTTCTGTCGACGAAAGTTGAGCGGTTGTGTCATGTTGCTTGGGTTTCAATAGCAAATGCGTTTACTGGAAGCGTCGATCCCCGAGTTTGAACGCGCGCTGGTGGAGAGGCTGGATAGCATCTTTGAATTTTCATTTGACCGACATGCTGCCCTGAATAGACGGGTTGTACGTACCCACCGACCCCTTGATGGCGCGGTTGGCCTCACCTCACTTTTTGTGGTTGTTTATCTAGGACGAAACTGGTGACCAGCTCGTCCAACTACAATCTGGCCTCTCCGATGCCCGAACAGTTTGTCCACCCTCCTTTTTTACCAACCGCTCGGCCTGACACCATCGATCCCCCTTGTACAGACCGTCGCCTCCGTCTCAACAACGGCGAATAGCATCCTAGACGCTGCCTCTGCATCGAGAGCACAAATCCACATCATCCAACAGCATCACACCCAAGTCGCACACAACATCGCTGTGCTGTCCGATGCAGTTGACGGACTGACGAGTACGGCTAGTTTGGGCTTGAATGCGATTAACGAGACAGCCATGAGGATTAGTGATGATATAATGAACCGACGGCGTGATCCTCATGATTCGTCTGTGGTCGGGTTTCTGTTGGTGCCGCTGTTGAGATGGATGGCTGGGTTTTTGGTACAAGGTAAGGTCACTTGCTCAGTGCCTTCGTTACGTGTGTTAGTTCATCACTTTTCGGAAGACCCGAATGCGCTGGATTATCTTTCGACGATCCCCTTGATTCAAGTTACGTTCAAGGTAATGCAAGTCATATCGTATATCGTTCGTTCGAGTATGGTGTTCATCGCGGTTTGTCGTTTCTCGTAGCTTTCTGTTGTGGTTTCATTCTTATTTGTTCGGTGTTCTCTGATGCTGTTCTTGGTTCGGACGACTTTCTAGAGCGTCCTTGTGGCTTCCCTGTCAATGCTGTTACGCGCCCGGGAGCGAGGTCGGGATCGATGCCAGTGAGCCGCTTTACTGCCCTTCCATTGACCCCGACTTCATTACTGATTTTTCGTTCCATGTCCAGCTGCTCTTCCGGACGTGCACAACAGCAACACATGCCGCCAGAACAAAACTCGCAAGATGACCTTCCTCTCTTCTCCTTAGATCGTCCTCCTCCCTCCATGCATACTCTAAGCCCGTCGTCCAACCACAGGCCATCAGACTCGACGGCGACTCCCAGGACATCTCTCGCAAGCTTGACTTACTGGCGCTCGCGCAGTCGGCAGCGGCTTTCTCGTATCCCGGATCGGCTGTGTAACCCTGGTGGCTCTACGTTCTAGCGCTTTACTTGGCTGACCATCACAATGAACTTTTCCATTTCTTCGGTTGCTCGGGCTGATGCAAATACTCATTGACATTATTGACGAATGGAAACGCCGGACTTCATCCTACTGTACCTTCCGCTACGTTGCTCTACTCTACTTACCTACCCTCATGGGCTGCTCTACCTGTACTTTACTCACGCGCTTGGCTCACGACTCCGTCCTTGCCTTTGCTTTGGCATACTTACACTCTCGCACCGCGCTCTCTCTCTCTCTCTGTATCCACTACCGCATACCCCAGTACTGCATACCCCACATGTAATACCATCGCAATCGTCCAATTGTACGTCTGACATACACGATTTTTACTCAGTGGATAACGTCCGACCAATACAGACCCGCTCAAATAAATTCAAGTCGGAGTTCCTGACCAGTTGCTTACGACTCGAATATCACTCAAAAATTGAACCTGAGGTGCTCGGGCTTGGGGGGCGACTAGTAGCTTTTGATTTGCTCGCCCGCAGTCCGCTGCGCTTGCGACAACCGCAGCTGCTTGTCTAGTGACAAGGGTATTAACTAGGTTGAGTACGATGAGGCATTGAGTTATGTGCACCTCTGGATAACAGGTTCAACGGGATGGCTGTGAACAATGCATAGTACGGATTCACACCATGATTGGAGAATGCATTCAAGACCGGGGGGACAGTNAATGTTAAGACAGGATGTGAAATATGAAAAAAGTAGGAGCATAAATGACGATCATATTCTATTGTACAGGAATACAGCCAGATGCTGGGGTATTGAGTAAAGTACTTAAGAGGGTCGCAACTTGGCATTGAGTTCTGCGTTGCAAAGACAGGGGTTGTACTTATATATAGGAACCTCCTAAGCACTCAGGCGACTGCGCTTGACGATCTGTTAAGCGCCGGAACATCCAATACGAGGCAGTTCGCAACTTGCGAGGCAGTCCCTTCTTGCCGTCTGCTCACCGTCAACGACGACGTGAAACCCGGTCAAGAACACCTGATCCGCGAAGGGGAACCGCCTCGACGGATGTGTGCACTTTGATCATCGCAATCGCGCCTAAACAATTGACCGTTGCGTATACTGGAAGGTAGCAACCCTTTGTCTTTTTTTGTCAGACGTGACTCAGAGGGTCAATCCTATATAGCTTGAACTGGAAGCTTGACTAGTTGCTATTCTTCATTGTCCTTTTTGTCATTCCGGTGAGCCTCCGCCTCTTTGAACCATCGTTGCAACAGGATAACTGACATAAACGAACCCTTACCATCCACGCGAATGTCATCATCGAATTCTTTCCCCCATGGCCCATTCATGCCTCCACACTGCGGTTGTTTTACAGTGCGCAATGTCGCGAAATCCAGGCGTAGTCGCTTCGTACCCAGCAGGCTGGCAACCACCGTTTCAAGGACCCCCACCCATGCCTGCAGGAGTGAACATTAATCCACATCTGTGGAACACGGGTCAGTGGGGGTTTAACCCTGCGTATCAGCATCGCCAGCCCACGCAGGGCATGAACCAGGCGGCATGGATGGCAAGCCAACAGTGGTCAATGTTCGCAGCACCACAAGCAGCAGCAGCCGCTGCTGCTGCCGCCGCCGCCGCAGCGCAAGCTCAACAACAGGGCCAGTCGCACAACCCGTACAAACGAGTTATCCGACCCCCGTCTGCTGAATACCTCTCTTCGAAGCTTGTGGATAATCCTTTGGGGTTGACGAACATGATACCTCGGGAGGAACTGTACAAAGGGGACAATGCGACAGAGCACACGCCGTGGGTTTGGAATCCCAGAGGACTGGTGGAGGATGATGAAACCCAAGGGATCATCAATGCCGATTACAGGGATGCCGCAGGTCGTCGCATCGCTCAGGAATCGCGCGGTCTTGCACCCTCTCGTCAAGGTTCCATAAGTCGCAAGGGCGGCTTAGATGCCTACCAACCGCAATCCCGCCCTTCGTCGTCTGCTGCAGTACGCCATCCAACAGATCCGACCACTGTGGCGAGTGCCCAGCATCATTACGAGTCACCTTCGAGACATCGGTCCGAACCACCACCGCAACACTACCCCGGCGCCAACGAACACACGCCCCCAAGGCGTGGTTCAAGCCAAGAACGTCCCCCATCACACACAGACCGTACACGCGAAGACTACCACCATCAACGCCGTAATTCAGAAACTTCCATGTCCTCGCTTTCTCGATCACAGACGGCTGAGAGTTTCACTTCGCATCAAGCTCTAAAGCCTACTTTTCCGAGTTCGATCATACGAACGCCTAATCACTATTCATCGCCTTCGAGAAGCAGCTCCACACCAGTTTACTCGAGCAATGCTTCTGCGACTGGGACTGCGGAAGCGGCGCAGCTCGCCGCGCGAATTGAACGGATGACACTTGGGAATTCAGGTCGTCCTGGGGCAGACCTTTCTCGTCATACCTCTCTCCCTGCTTCTATGTTCAGCAGTAATGGGGCCAGTAACTCCCTTTACCCTTCCGGACACCAGTCCGCATCTACCTCTTCGACGGCCTCCCTTTCGGATGTCAACCATCTCTCAGAAGAGCCGTCGGCGATGCTCAGCCCCCTCGTTTTCGGTACAACTCCCAAACCCTCCTCTCGATCGCTTGGTGGGCGTGGTCACTCGGGGTCGTCTATCCCGTCAGGTTCAGGTTCATCAAGCCTCACTTCGATACCTGAGACATCGTCTCCACTCAATCCGAATAACTACACTCACAGCAATGGCCGGTCAAATAGCGCTAACAACAGTGCAGGACATTCACCGAACCATCCAGGTTCAACAAGTGTAAGCCGACAATCATCGAGGTCCAGAGGTCCATCGCCTACGGTGACGCCACCCCAACGATCACCTAGTGATCCTCACTTCAATTATTCGGGGTATCCTTCGCACCATAGCACTAACAATACATCACCGTACTCGAGCTCGACGTCATCCCATCGCTCGCCATCCCGACATGCTTATACAAGCCCGACACATTCCCAGAATACCAGTCCAACACAAAACTCAAATTCCAACCAACAACAACATTCTCAGATTTACGGCCCACCTCTCCCGCATTCCCACACGCCTCAACCTCCCTCTCACTCCCAATCACACTCCCGTCTCTCAAACCCGCTTCCCGCCCCTCCTCAAGAAATTCGCCAGCCCCTCACCACTCCCTCGCGCCCTAAAACACCCCCCTCTAAATACACCCGTCGGATCCGAAAAGGCTTTTGGAACCGTAAAGGCGATCACCTCACACGTCAAGGCTACGTGGTATATGCCTCGGGGCGATATGCATATCCGGACGAGTTGAGAGATTATCCTGGGGAGAAGGAGGGGTATAAAGATGAGTTGGGGTCGTTTGCAGTTTGGAACGGTGCAAGACCAGAGTTGCCTGAGTCGTTACCGAGGCATGGAAATCCACCAGAGAGGCCTTATGAATCGGTGAGTACTTTGTCTCATTTTGAATCTCCTCCTCCCCTTCACATTTTTTCCCTTCGTAATCGTTCTCGTTCTAACACGCGCATTTCCCCCCTACAGTTTATCGAGTATGATTATCAATGATACCCCCTCTAAAGTCGTCCTCAAGCTTTCATTGCCATCGATCGTTCCTTGGCAGCTTTCCTCAATCCCCAACTGTTGTTTGTTGTGCTTTATATGCTCTCTGTATATCGTTAGCACAGTTGTTAGTCTCTATCCCTGCCTGTCCCTTTATCTCTCCCTGCGTCTGTCCTCCAGATTCCCTTCCCCTCTTATACCTCGTTCCGGTTCCTCGACTTACATACATACTCGTATACCTTTCTTGCTGCACGACCCGTGCCAAATCGATATCAGCCTAACTACAATATCTATATTTAGGCTCGCATGGACCCATCGATTGTCGATCCTCACTTCCTCCCTTCCTTATTTCTTACTCGGTCACTACTCCCTCAATGTCGCTTACTTTCAATCACGGAGGTCTCATCGTCGAATTACTTACCTACTTACCTAACTTTATTCCATTACTCTCTTCCCTTTTCCCCCTCTTAACTCTACACGTAGAATACAACGAAAACATTCGATGCACGTAATGTATGACTAGTTCCCGGGACCGTCCTGTACGGTATCAGTTACGCATGAGATCTGCAGCAGGCAGACAACTATGCCGACGTTGTTGTCGTCGTTGTGATGCTGTTGGGGATGGCGATTAGAACTGACGAAGATGAAGGGTTGAAGTCGGAGTCGTCCCAGTTAGACATGTAAGACAACGACTGAAAGGGGGGAGCTGTGGTGGAAGAAGCTGCCTGCTGGACGCGGGCTGTTGACCTAGGCCGTAAGTACGCCGTGTACTGTGGGATGGGGGCTGCTTGAAAGAGGCGAAGCGCAAGGGGGTTTCTGTCTGCTGATTCGAGGTCCACGTAGGGTAACCCAGGAGAGAAACAGTTTGGGGGAAACAGTATCGTAGAGGGGGAAGGGAGGCTCGCCACGGAGAGAGGTGTTCAAGGAAGATTTGGTGAGGACGTAGTCGTGCTGAAGCATGGTGTGGGCCTAGAATGTCCACGTCGCAGGGAGAGACTACCGCACGCCGCATCCGTTGAACGATCGTTTCCGTTAGAACGAGAAACATCGCATTTTAGCGGAAGACTCGAGCAGATCCACGACCCAGTCCAAGACACTCCATGACCATGTCCAGCGGGAGGGTGATCCCGTCCTATTAGCACAGACATGGATGCGAACGGCGTTGAAACATAGCCCGAGCGGTGTGAGAGTGGCGAAAACAAGGTGAAACCAAAGGAGACTGGCGAAGTAGAAGTCTATATTAAAGTACAAGTATTACCCATTGAAGGACTATGGAGGAGGTAAGATAGGGTAGAAGAGTGCAATTACAGAAAGAGGCTCAAGACACCAAGGAGGGGAAGGAAGGTTTACAACAAAGGAAGACGGTGAACAGATGATCAAACCACTCCACCAAGGTGTCGGTGAGAAGGAAGGTACTGAGTGGGCAATTGTGGTGGCCTTCGCGTCATCGGATATCTGAGTCAGTGCTTGGAAAGGATGAAGACGATAAGAGTGAAGGAATTTGTAGTAGTCCGTTTGATTCAGCAAGAGCTTGGGAGACCTCTTCAATCCAGGCTTTGATGCGAAGCATAAATGCTGTATCATCTTCGTCCACGGTTACGGACTCATCATCCACTTCCTCCAAAGCTACAGAGTCAGCGTCCTCTTCTTCAAATCTTGGAAGGAAGAAGCGAATGGCAAGAGAAATGGAATTGATGGGAAAGACCAAAGCATCTGCACTGCTCTGGGGATGGGTGTTACTCGGGCGGCGTTTGCTGATGTTCTTTGGCCCAGGAGCAGAACGCGAAGCTAACTTGGTGTTGTGTTTGCGATTCGGAGGTTGAGAGTGTGATGTTGAAGGGGTACTTCGTGGTCTGAGTGGGCCACTGGGATTGGATGGTTCAGTGGACATGAATGTAGTTGGGATGGTCGACACCCAGCGGAGGTAGAGGTACATGCAATTGTACAGAAGGTGTCCATCAAGTCCAAGGGAGTAGCCACATGCCTCCCCAAGGAAAGCTAGAAATTCAACGAAAGACATGATGTGCTTCTCGTCCGGGCAGTTGCAGAGGGCGGCAAGTTTTCGGCCTGTGTCGAAGATAAGAAAGTGGGGTTTGACATGGAGTCTGCACTCTGCAATTGACTTGTGGGGATGCACATGGACTGTATATTCCTTCTCGGACATGCCACCAGGATAGTGTCCGTCGAAGGTGACGACGGTAGTGCGCTTCATTGCTGGGAAGGGGAAGAACCTGCATGAAAAGAGGGATTGCCCAACGAGAGACTTGACCTAAGGAAACGAAGAACGGTTGATTGGTTTGTCGTCCATACATCGATGATGGCGTAGGAAACATACCGCATCCAGGTTGACCCAGCTCTGGTTCTTGATGATATAGGCGTCGAAAAGATCACATATGATGTTGGCAGGTGGTATCCAAGCCCACCCTCCTGTGACGGTCCTGTCGAAATACTGGTGCATTTCAACAGAAACTAGTGAAAAGGTCAACTTCCGTTATGAAACTAGGTGAAGTGAGCCAACGAACGAGTTTGAATATTGGATGTAGAGTCGATGTTGAGAGTGTCATGCGACATCCCCCAAACATATTCTAACTTTGTGAGCTGAAGAGGTATTCGTGGTCAGCATCAAGTGGTGACACGGTGTGCTTCACTGGCTTGAAGGCACTCACAACGTCATCCTTAAGGGCCCTCGGGAGGACATGAGAATACTCGATGCAAGCCATGTCACTGCGGCGCCTCGTGAGCAAACAGACGGGAGCTACTGTACCGTTCTCGTTGGACTGTAGGAGGTTTTCGCCAGACTGTGCGGGGTCGTATTCATCGCCTGAAGAAACCGCGACCAACGGCGAGGAAGGTGGTTCAGACATTGGGCAGTGTAAAGGAGCTGTCCTGGACGGCCTTATCTGCAGTCTCGCCACGTGCTAGTCACGTGTGCGTGTACCGCGTCGCGTCACACCTGAGCTGAGTTTACTCGCTTTCCTTTGTTTTTCCTCCATCCAACCTCCATCATCTACTCACAGTATCTACATCAAATAAGCAGTAAGCCTATATCCTAAAGATATTATCGCTCTATCATGGACTGCGTTCGAACACCCCCTGTCTCTCCTCCCAAACCGTGAGTTCCACTAATATGACTCCCAATTATGGCGTGTTGAACTTGTCGATGAAAACCTTCTACCATAGGAATACTGCCCCTACAAACATTCGCGACGATGAAGACTTCATTGGCATTACTGAACTGCGCATGGGGATAGGCAAGGAAATTGACACCCACTTCATCGAAACCGACTTCACCACATTCGGCTCGGCATACCTGCCATTTTATCCAGAGGAGAACTACCTAGATACTGCTATGGAGCACATTCGTGAAAAGATCTTGGATGACGATGGCCTGCGCTTCAAGAAGGAGTTCATCACGCCTCCTTCGAGCGCGGACACGGAGCCTTCGTACTTCAACGGCCTGCTGGCAATAACGAAGGCCATTAGCGAAGTGCCACCCCCTCATGGACGTAAACGCAACGACTTCGAGTATCGTCATGCCCCGGCGACAGCCATAGCTTCTTCGTTTCCTGGATCAAGCAATTTCATCGACGCGTGCATTGTCCGAAGCTCCCTGTCTGTGCGCTCAGATTCAATATGTTGTCCGGTGGTAGTCAAAACAAAGTGGTGTCATGAAGATGAGATCAAGGTATGTACATCGTTCTTTGCTCCCATTTCATGACACGATTCACCCACGTAGAACAACCTCCAGATTACCTCGGCCAGTGTCCAGATCATGAACGACGACCCACGGCGTATGTTCACCTATGGGGTGCGAGATACTTCGTACCTTCTCTTATGTAGCTGATCCTCAACTTCGACTTCCCGTAGCTTACCATCGTTGGAGATGCTGTAACATCATGGTATTTTTCCCGCTCTCACTCAGCTATTTCTGAAAGCTTCAGCTTCGTTCAGGTGCGTCTCACATCACTGTTTCAATAATCCTACGTGACGAGTGACCACTAGGAACCAAGGAAATTTATCAAACTTCTCGTCTCGTTCTTCTTTGCGACAGAAGAAGAGCTCGGCTACGATCCCAACACCGAACTAGATTCCAAAGGCCGTTACATATTTTCTCTTCCTCAAGAAAATGGCCCGCCCCGGCTTTTTCGCGCGAAGAGGTCAATTTGTGAAGATCGCTTGAAAGTCATTGCTGGGCGGATGACTCGTGTTTGGCTGGTCACCGAACATTGGGACGACCCTGACCTTGCCACCGACTACGTCCTGAAAGATGTGTGGATAGGTGTATCTGATCGAACCGAGAAGGAAATTCAAGCGGCTCTGTTTGATGGGATCGAAGAATTCTTTTTCCGCTCCGACCCACGAGACCACCCACTCTACCATGACGAGCACCTCGTCGCTGTCACGCCCTCATTCAAGGATGTCTTCGAGCGCCGGGTCAATTACAAGGACTATTTCATGACTATCGAGGCAGACTTTCGCGGTCAGACTTCGAAAGCGATCGCTAAGCCGGCTTGGAAGAAGACCGGTGCCTTCTCCCTTGACCTCGCTGATCACGCTCCGGCTATGGAGCGTCGACAAATCGATGTAACACCGCTTGCATTAAGTGGCTCCCTACTGTTCGCTCAAAGACGGCAATATCGAGTCCTATTCAAAGAGCTGTGTGCGGATGTGGGATCGCTCCCAACATTGGGGGAAGTTGCAGATGTCCTCGAACAAATTCTATTTGGTGCGCCGCCGATTTCCAGTCATACTTGAGGCTGTAATATACTCATATCCACCTTCTGTCAGCTCTTCGCCTGATGCTTTGTGCCGGTTGGGTGCACAGAGACATCAGTCCCGGGAACATCCTGGCTAGCAAGCTCAGCGCAAGCTCTTGGCGAGCTAAATTATCTGATTTGGAGTTTGCGAAAAAGTACCCGCCTGAAGGCACTCCCGTCTCTTATGACCCTAAAATAGTAAGAAAAGTCGATTTGCACACATGGAATAGAGTAATCTGATATCTTCCGTAGGGAACTCCCTCTTTCATGCCCCTTGAGATCCTGCAGTCAGAGTTTGTATATCTCCCTCCTATCCCCTTCTCACAGAGGCAGCATTCACCTCTTCCAGTTGTCATGTACAACTTTCAACATGACCTCGAGTCCATCTATTGGATCCTCCTTTGGTCCTCAACGGTGCGAACCGTCGCAAGCCTGACAAACCCTCCTTTGTCTCTCGATGCTTTCAGTGACGTCTTCTCTCGCACCATGACACTTTCGCGCGCAAGACGAGACCGTTTCTATCGCTATGTCTTACCTCACTCCGACATGGAGCTATTGCCACTACCAATCCAAGAAACCTTCCATATCCTGGATTATATGCGTTATCACCTTCATGACCAATATACGAAGCGAGAAAGGGACAAACGACTGCAAGATACACTGTCCTTCACCGAGATACATTCTCATTTTGCGACTCTCCTTGCTGAATTGAGACCGACCATCGCGGCCTGGGATTGCAGTGATCTCATTCCATGGTCATAAACTGTCATTAGGACGCAGAACGGGCCGTGGTATGCATCAACCAAGCGATGCTACGACGACGAACACGAGCATCTGCCGGCAGCTGATACCCCTTGAAGGCTCCACCAACCGAGAGAGCATATAGCATCGCTCTCTTGACGGCCTAACTTGTAACTCCATGATTCATTCCATAACGTTGGCCTCGTCAGTTAGATATTGCCAGCATCAATTTTTTGTGGCTAGTTTGAGTGGATCTCATGCTTTCCTAGCTTAAGCCCTCGGGCAATTTGATCCGTATCTACTGAGAAGGCGCGACGCCTTCAGCTCCCTTTCTCAAGTCTGAGAGGAGGTCTTTCAAGCGGCCCCTGAGCTTCTTCACCAACTCGTCGTCATCGGGGGAAGGTGGCGGCTTTGAAGGAAGTATTTCTCAACCGAGACAGCTCTTCGCAACCTCAATGACTTACAAGTTGATCTAATAGGTACTGAGAATAAATCATAGTCAGCTCCTGTCTTCGTCGATGCACACTGGCAAGAACGACCGACCTCGGCTTCATCGATTGACTGCGTTTGGAAGCATGCCAGCTCAGCAACTCAAGCGATTAAACTCAAAGCAAGAGGGACGCACAAGCACTATAGGACCTCTATTGAATCAGTAAGAAAGATCAATAAAAACTTGTCTGACAGAGTACCTATTCATGACTGCTTGCAGCTTGACTAGCTTGATTCAAGTTCAAAATCTGGGAGCGCCAACAGGCGCCTTTCAAAGAAATTTTAGCTCCGCGGCAATCGTTCATCGAATCATTCCCGGGTTAAACTGCAGTTTAACGAATGTGACCTACTTCCCACTTTACGCCACCTTGCTCACTTGCTCACTTTGGTTTCTCGCTCGCGATACTCGGATACCGAAAAAAAAAAACGCCTCAGATCTCTCAGTCCCGTCTTGTCACTTTCACAAAGAGCCCCATTGTCGAGCCTACGCGCTGCATATAAACTTCCAACGTTCTTCGCGATTCCCGACTCCCATCCTCCCTGATGTCGTCTACATTTCCCCCCATCAKYCTCTTTCCCTTTTCCGATTGCTTGGTCTTTCCACCCAAGCCAAGCGTCTGCGTTTATGCGACGCAGTGATGGTCTCGCCGACCTTTTCTCTCCGAACCATCTAATCGAGTCGGTCATTCCCGCAGGTTTCAAACCAAGACAAACGGAATGGTTCGCGGTGGATGCTCTCCACTTTCCCACCTGACCTTGAGGTACATCAAGATCGTCTTTTGTGCAGAAGCCCTGCCCCGTGGATCTTTTGCATGTGTCTCCGTATGGCTTAGYTTGTGAGACTGATCTACTTAGAGGTTACCCAAGTCCCTTCGACATTGCTACTCCAAAGCTGCCGTTATGATGCCATCAATCTCTCGCAGGCTACGCTTCGGTGCTCCTTTACTTGTTGCTTCAATGATGTCACTCGCTCCCTACTTTAYTAGAGATAAATATTTATACATGCGCGTATGCGGGCTATTCATGCTTACATATGATGGTCGCAATCGCCGCATCAGTTGTGTTTCTTTCACAAGTCGCTGCCCCATGCTCACCTCAAGCTGGTAGCCTCGCACTGATTGCTCCTCTTCCCCCTGAACAACCCTACACGCACTCCTAGTGAGCTCCTAACACCAAGGGAGTCTGCCTTAGCCTCAGCCTCAGTCAAACTTCAAAGCTCCAAGCTTCAAGTATCATTTAACTCACTCAATATCGCACTCGTTCAATCCCAAGACGAGAAAAACCTCGGGAATGCAGGCATGTATATCCACACTGAACTGGTTGGTACCCTGCAAGGCATCGTAGCACAAGAAACAAACAAGAAATTCAAAMAAGAGTACCTTCGTTKCCAAAACGTTTTGACTACGATGCACGCAGACKCTGTGCGGTGAGAGGAAGCGCCCTTCATGGTTTACACGCTCGTTACGTCCGCCCGCGGAAGTCTGAGGACAAAAATTACATAAATGACGAAATCACCTCAGTCTTCCTCTCCCTTGAGCCACCATCTTCGCTAACTCAGGATGGTGTCAAGCCTACAACTCTCCGACCAAGTCGAGAAACCCATAGGGGTACAATACGCCCCTGCCTCCAGTCGACCTTCAGGTATCTTGACCCTCGAAGACGTCCAAAGCCTTGCCATCAAATACATCAGAATCCAATGGGTCGATTTGACGAATTGCATCCGCTGCCGAATCCTCCCTACATCCTATTTCCTAAAAGTCTTGAGCTCGCCCCGTCCGAGTGTAAGTATCGCCMAGGTCACACTTGGGATTGTATATCTCAATATCGCGGATGGATTTGGGTGAGATGCTTGGGTCCTACCTATCTGGAGKTATCGCTCACACAAAAGCAACCCAACTGTAGGGCCGTAGGCGAATACCTATACGTCCCRGATATGAGTACCCTCCGTTATTGTACCTACTCGCCCGGGCACGCGAGCGTGATGGGATTCTTTCAAGAGAAATCGCCATCTCCCAATGTCGATAAGGCACTCGCCTACCAAGTTGACCTTTGTCCACGCACAATCTTAGAACGAATCGTATCGTAAGTYGCCATTCGCTCTCAACGTGTACATTGGAGCAACAGTTCAAATTCCTACGCGTCATGATCACAGCAATGCCAAAGAAACTTTAGGCCTCGACTTCCTCGTCGGCTTCGAAACCGAATTCATACTTCTAGATTCCCTCACACCCCCTGGTGGCACCAATTCCCAGCCATGGTGTTCCTCAGCAGGCTTCCGYACTGGTACACCCTCCATGCTTGTCCTAGAGGAGATCACGGACTCCCTCGTTGACAGCGGCATCGAAGTCCAAATGCTCCACAAAGAGGCCGCGCCAGGACAATACGAGATCGTCACAGGACCACTAGCACCGTTGCAAGCAGCCGACGCACTTATACATACGCGCGAAACTATCTATAACATCGCGAAGAAACATAAGTTGCATGCGACATTGGCTCCGAGGGTATTTCTGGATACGTGTAAGTGTGACTGAAGCGACTACTGGCTTGATAGGCGTTGAGCTGACGCAATCTTAGGCGGCAGCGGCGCTCATACCCACATATCGGTGCATTCATCGGGTGATTCCCCCACATCGAAAACAGCCCCAAATTTGACAGATATCGAAGCGTCATTCCTTGCAAACGTCCTCCAGCATCTCCCTTCGCTAGTCGCTTTAACCCTCCCCACCCCAGCATCATTCAAGCGTATGATCGACGGAGCCTGGTCAGGCGGAACGTATGTCTGCTGGGGAACGGACAACAAAGAAGCACCAGTGCGTCTGTGCAACGCGACGTCCCCAACATCCAGAAACTTCGAATTAAAAACTATCGACGGGACGGCAAACCCTTATCTCGTATTGGCAGGTGTACTTGGAGCTGGGATCGAGGGTATACGGAAGAAATCCAGTCTCAAGACCAAGGATCATGTTGGGACAAAGTTGCCAGTGAACATGGAGGATAGTGAGAGGGCGGAGTTGGGCATAACGACAAGGCTGCCACTGAAATGGGATGACGCGCGAACGAGTTTCGAGCAGAGCGAATTCATCCATCAACTGTTCGGCAGCAATTTCGTGACCAAGTATCTCAGCGTCCAAAAGGTGTGGTTCCTCCAAATTCTCCTCGTAGGTGCGCCG
This sequence comes from Pleurotus djamor, assembly GCA_029747585.1. Lineage (NCBI taxonomy): Eukaryota > Fungi > Basidiomycota > Agaricomycetes > Agaricales > Pleurotaceae > Pleurotus > Pleurotus djamor. Next base: position 50,039 of record JAPEVF010000150.1, on the reverse strand, counting down.
ACTGACAATGGGGAAATAGACATTGGCGGATTCCTTGGTGGCGGCCACAGAAGAGGAGTCGCTGACCCGTCTAGTAGAATTTTATTGAATGGTGGAACCTGGACAAAACGACTAAGTATCAGTAATGCAGCAATGAACGAATGTTAGTATAGATTTGCAACAAACCTGTCACGAATTTTCCACCGCCGTTTCTGAGATTTGCTCCATATCATCGTACTCTCCTTCACCTTCTTGATCATCATAATCTTCTTCCTCTTCTTCCAGAGCGGCCTCTGCCTCTGCCTGAGCCTGAGCTGCAAGTGCAGCGTTGGCTATAGCTTGCTCTAGCAATAGCGCTTGCTCCGCGGATAGGCCAATCATCGACAACGAGGGTGCATCGTCAGCCGTAACAGCAGGTGCAGCGTCTCCATGTGACGGTTCTGTCGCCAATGTCGCGTCCGCCATAATCACATCAGCAGGAAGTGCCCGTGTAGGTAGATTCGACTGAGCGCGAGCGATAACGCTAGCAAGGGTGGCTTGTCCGGTAGGATCTGCGGGTGCGACACTGGGTGTCGCTGGGTTGAGTTGGGGATCGAAGGTAGCGGTAACATGAGCTTGAAGCAACACATGTAGACTCATCATCGCCGTCTGTACATGTCCAATGACAGAATGAGGTATCTCGCCTTCTTCCAGGTCTCCGTCAGCTAGTGTAGGGAATCCCAAAGCTGCCCTAGCAGTGGCATTGACTTGCTCCGATATCCCACTCCATATCTTCGCTCGTCGTTCCTCTCGGGAGTCCTCACCGTCTTGATCATCGACCTCGACCTCTTCAATGTCGCCCTCAAAGCACGGACTCCCCATGCCCTCCTTCCCTCTACTGTTGTTCTTATGCCGCTTAATAGCGTCTCTTCTCGAGAATGACTTTCCACAGCCTGAACATCTGAACCCTTTTTTNATCGTGCAGTTTCCTATGACGCTTCAAATCGTGATTTCGCACGAATGAAGCAGGACAGTGGGGACATCGGAAGGGGCGGTGGGTGGCATGGACCCGTTGGTGAGACCGCAACGTGAAAAGGCGGGAGAAAGTCTTCTGACAGCCCGGGATAAGACATGGATACACCGCGGTATTGATATCGGCTGGGGAAAGATGCGACGATGAGAGCCATGATGGGTTGCTTGCTTCCGCTGGAGGTCCAATTTGAATTCCACTGAGTACACCTAGAACCTGGCACAAGCCACCAATTTCCTGCAACGCGTGTATGTACGGGCCGCCCATCGGCGCTGAGGTCATCGCGAACAAAAAAAGTTGGTGAAGTTGAAGTTGGATGGAAGTGACAAAGGCAGAGTCGATGGGGTTGCTGGGAGGATGCGTGCTAAGAGCCTGCGTCACAGTCCCGATGGCTTCAAGCATTTGAGCCTGGAAATCCGAGGCAGCCGTAGTCGGGGGGTAGAATGTTCGNTTTGAGGGGGCGATGTGCGTCTTCAGCATCCCCCTCGTCCCCTCGTTTTCTCTTGCTCGAATCTATCTGCTCGTGGTCGCCTCCACCGCTGCCTCCACCAAAAAGGGCTTCAGACGACGCGAGCGTCAGCATGACCTGGCTCAAAACCCCAGCAATATCCCTCGCAATGGACTTGGAGTTGACAATCTGCGTCAGCAGATCGAAGACATTTGCCCCTCCAGCTTCAGGCAGCACGGTCGTGGTGAATACTGACTTCGCGAAGCCGTCACCGTCGATTATGTTTAAGATATTCGTGACAGTCTGGACAGCGGCTTCGACTTTACCAGAAAGAGTCGTAGGTGCGAGACTTGCGTGTGCAATGTTAGCTTCGACCGACGCAGATGCAGCAGCGAGTGCGGCTTGGTCTGCCTGGGCTTTCACTATTCCAGCCAAAAGCTCTTCGCCGAGTCGTCGAGCAATGGCTTCTGCCTCAGCTTCTGCCTCAGCATCGTCTTCATAGTCGCCTTCCTCGTCCCAGTCTTCCTCTTCTTCGTTGTCTTCAATTGGCGCATCCTGAGTTACCGCATCTGTAGGTTCCATGTCGGTCCATAAAGTTCAGCTAGATATGGTCGGAAGCAAGATGTTGGAGTCTTGGAGAGATCGAGAAATTTGAAATTTCGTGTGACTCTGCCTCTGGCGCCAAAAAGTGACGCGCTCTCATTCTGCTCTAAGAGTCAAGTTTCCTTCAATCCTCCATCATCGCGTTCATTTACCCGTAACGACGCTTCAATGGAAACTCTCGTCCAACAAATAGTCGGCAGCAACAACCTCAAGGCCCTAGATAATGCTCTTCGAAACAGCCTGCCCAAGGAAACTCGCGAGTCAACCCTCGCCAGCCTACTTCCAGGCGGTCAAGATCCACTAAACTTGTTGGATCTGCGTGTGAATACGCTGGGAGTACTGTATATCCTGTGAGCATGATTCCCAATATGCTGTTGATAATGGTGGAGACCAGCAGGAAATGGTTATTTGGGAAAGGAATCGCTAATACGACGCCTTGATGCGTTATTGGTTTTCTGTAGATCAGCGCGACTTACCGTGCCATCCGTACCGATACCATCGCCAATGCTAATCCAATCCTTTTGCCGCGTCTTTGACCCCGATCAAGCGTATATTGCGCCAGCACGAGGTACGGGCGTTGTTTTGGCTTTCTAGTCGCACTTTGTTCATCCAGATCTTATCTAGTGACGCTGTTGGCAAAGGGTATCATGCGAGTCGCCGAAGAGAATCACGATGTAGGCTTCGCGTCCACATTCTTTCAAGGCGAAGGCTGATCGTTGAGTCTGTTAGCCAAGATGGGCGATTGAGCCGCTTCATGACCTTTTGACGCGATACACGCCCAGCCCAAGCCACCTCACACCTCTGCACCCTCTATTTGTTCTCGTGAGTATAATATCATTGTCTTGCATAACTATGTTCACATCGTCGCCAGCTTTGCGCCCAAACGCATTGTTACACTGCTGCCCTCCCGATCCTCGAAACCCCTATCACCTCGATAGATATGTCCGTCACGCCTGATCTCACATATCTAGACAACCTTGTCTACCATTACATCGGTGGTATGATCCTCGCTGTCCTTAAACAATGGGAACGCGCCGAGGAGTACTTTGAAATATGCGTTACCAGCCCTGCTCAAGTGCCCGCGGCGGTGCAGCTTGAGGCGCTGAAGAAACTCGTCCTTGTTCAGCTGATATGGCAAGGAAAGGTATGTCGCACCACCACCGAACTTGCGTACATTTTATATTGGTTCCTATAGACATCCAGCCTACCGAAATACGCAAACCCTCAACTTTCTCGCATGCTCAAAGCCACGCCATATAATTCGTTTATCAATGCATACCCGCGGAGTGTCTCCCAGCTCCAGACTACTCTTGACAAGGAGAAGGCCTACTTTGCTACGGTAGGTACCTCCTTCATCAGTCTGGCGTTAGACGACTGAATCGTTCCAGGAAAAAAATACAGGTCTTCTCCAACAAGCACTCGCTCGCGCGCCTCGATGGTCAATCAAAAAGCTGACCGAAACCTACGTGACCCTAAGCATATCTGAGATCGCGAAGGCCGTCAAAGTAGACGATGAAGCCCTCGTTCACTCTATCATCTTGGACATGATTGATTCGGACGATATAAACGCGAAGATTTCTGTTGATGGGACGGTCACGTTTTCAGACGCGCCTACGGGCGTGGGTGCGGTAACGAAAGCCGACGTGGACAAGATGCTTCTGGACGCGCAGGAGCAGGCCAACCTGTTGCAACTGTTGGATCTGGAACTCGGGAAGAACAAGGAGTATTTGACAAAGGTACGATCCTTCTATCTGAGGAGCACAGCGACTGATGGTCATTCCATTGTAGGTATTGAAAGCCAAAGACGATCCATGGGCGGCACCCGCAGGGGAAGACGAAATATTCAATCTGATGAATTCGTCAAACTGGGAAGAAACGAACTATTCATAAAATATAGACCTATACTCTCGTGTAACTCGTACGCTTTTTTGTTCTTCCTACTTGCAGTCAACATACAGCATATTTTCACCCAATATGAGACATGATGCATGAATACCCTCAGCTAAGGTTTGAGAACCTGGAGCCCTAGTCGCAGTTATCGGTGCATAGCAAACAAGCAGCACACGCACCCGCACTATCTCACACCACACCGACGTGTTATCAGCTCCCTAGACCGCCCGTCGCCCAGGACCCCCATCGTTGGCTGCACACCTTTTCCCTCGCGCGAGCACTGGAGCTTCCTCGAGCTCACATACACGGTGTCGTTAGAACCTTAGTGTTTGCCCCACAATACTGAGCGGTATTTCAAGGCCTCACACGGAGATCACAGATCACTACGACGCGAATTCATCCTTCGTTGGGCCTATGCGCGTCCGAGGAGATGTCGATGAGTCAGCACATTTACAAGGTGTATGAATAAGTACAGGCCCGAGGGGATTTCACGGCAAGTCTTTCTTGTTTTCCTACAACGACCATCCGTGCGATGGTACTCGAAGTGCAGAGCTCCCTCTGGTTCGGGGTGTATCCGCAACAAAGTGCCCCCGCTGTAACCGGTTTCCAGTCCCGAGAGACTTCCCGGATCTGCAGGAAGAACTCAGAGTAAACTTGAAGAACCAGTCAGCTGCTGCCAGCCCAGCATCATTGTTTTTAACTCCCCCCAGAAGCTAGAAGCGAAGAACCGATATGATTCGAAATCCTTCTGCGCACAGTGGTTGAATTGATTTGCGGCTATCGTGGGAGTGGGCGTGGAGGAGCGGTGGTGACCCTTGGCCGTGGTCCTCGTTCACCTCAACTCTCATCATCACCACCATCGCTCGCCCGACATCNGTCGCCCCCCCCCCCCGTTTCACCGTTGTTTTTGGGATTCAAAAAGACTCGTAGGGGACGAGGGGGAGAAGATTGCCCCAACTTGGCAGCCGAGACCAAGGCCTCGAACAAGGAGAACCCCGCAAATCATCTATATATAGATAACCCTGTGAGTTGGGCCTCAATTAATGTTTCCCTGCTCTTGACGCCCACCTCTCCTCCATTCCATCAGCCACCAATCTGCATTCTCGTGCCTTCGTGCACATCGCCACTTACGATGACCTCGACGACAACACCAACGCCCACGACACCCCCCTCGCAAGAGTCCATTTCTCCATCGTTTTCGCAAGAGAATCCGTCACACGAGCCGAAGCTCAATATCTCTGCTGAAAACGACCTCGAGGCATCTCCGAAGCCACCACCATCGCATCCGACGACTCCTAACCCCCAGGATGAATCACCGCGAGCCATTACGGTTCAAGTCCCACAGACACCGCAGGTATACCTGACGTTCCTGCTTGTTTCGGGACGGAGGAAAACCATGTCGTTTGACCCAGAATTGGCTATCGGAAGGGTCAAAGAACTGGTGTGGAATGCGTGGCCAAGTGGTGCGTACCAACGTTCTCTTTCGAATACATTCTTGTTGAATGACACCCCCGTTTCACTTTTTTTTTCTCCGTCACAGAGTGGCAAGATGAACGGCCTCCTGCGCCTTCGTATTTTCGAATATTACACCTTGGGAAGATTCTGCAAGATGACGATACATTGAGCAGTGCGTAGCACAGTCAATTGCTTGACAATGACTTACCCCTCTTGTTCGCGTGTGTAGAGCTAGCATTTCCGACATCCCTTCCGCCATCCTCAACAAACGCCGCCGCATCAAATCCCAATTCGCAATTACCCAGCGCCGTGCCTACCTCATCTTCACCGTCTTCCCCTGTCCTTGAACCCTCATCACCCACTCAAACCACCCACGTACCACCCGCTCACGGTCACCAACGACATCACTCGCTCAACGCCCACCCTCAGGCTACCATCGTCCATCTATCAATCCGCGCCTACGCACCGCCGACAGACGATGACTTGAAGAAGGACAAGAATAGACCTCGTCGATGGGGTAGGCCGAATACCAACACTGGTAGTGTCGTCGGGGGAGTGGGTGGCGGTGATGCGACGGATGGGAATACAGACGGTGTGGGCTCGGCGGATAGAGGATGCTGTGGATGCGTTATATGTTAGCTTTCTCCCTTCGCATTGTTTCCCCCGATCGCCACCTACGTCTCTACCTCAGCTTTCATTTCCGTTCGATTCATCTGTTTCGTATTGCATATCTGTGGATTTCGGGCTGCTTTCTCTATGTCGTTCTTCGTTCAATGTCAATTGCGAACGATGTTCATGGCATGAGGATTCCTGCGTCACTCATGAAAACCGTCGCGTTGGTGGGACTTAGACAAGCCGTGGGGTCGAACTCACGGCCTCCTTGGTGGTAAAAACATCAATGTCGACGTCAAAACCGCTTCGTCAAACTTCATAGGTTCATCTTCCGTGAAATGACAAATGTGAGCTCGCGTCGTCGCTCAGTTTTGAATCAATTCAACTCATCCTCCTTGTTCCTGCTTGAGAGATACTGCGTGCAGATACAGCGGCTGAGGGAAGGTTGTCCTACGTGTACATTTTCTATATAGTTACATGGCTCGGTGCAAAGAAACAGAGATCACTCCTATTGACAAACCCCTTTATGAGCTCCTAGCTAACCGCCCCTATTTGAGAAAATGCGCTCCTTGGCCACATATTTCTTCCATTCTGCAACCATGATAGGCGAAGTAAATGGAGTAACACTACCCCTACTGTTTGCTCTTTCCCTGATGGGGCTGGATGGCTCTGACTTGATTTCTGGCGAAAGAGGAACCCTCATAGGAAGAAGTGGTATCTTGTGGATGCGCTAGAGGCTCCAACATTGAATCAACAGTGGATGGAAGAGCTGGGTATCAAGCTACCTCAAGGATAAATGCATAAATGTAGAAGATTTTATTGTGGGGGTTGAGGCAATATTCAAACTAAAACATGCTGCAAGTTAGAAGACATTCATCAAGAGAATGGATTTGGAGCTCACACTGGTGACAATATAAAGCCCATCATAGCGGAAGCTGGGACACAATAAGAGAGTAAGATTCACCCACTGCCAGGGCATTACTTGGGACAACAACTAACCCAGAAATAGGTGCAAAGCATGATGCTAATCTGGATCCTCTAATTACTCTGACAGGTATTTGTGTCTCAAATGATTTCTGAAGGTCGTGGTATGAGCACAAGAGAAGCCTGAGTCTTGATAGGAAGGGAAGACTTACAATTAATGCTAAATTCCCCTTGCTTTTTGTCTGATTTGCTACTTGTATTCTTTTCTGATTGGGACCAGTCTACAGAGCCTTAGCATGTTAGTATAATACAAGGTAGGCCACATACCACAAAACCACCTAGGAGGCAAAGCATGGCATGTAAATAGACAGTCAGTAGCAGAGTTCATGGATGACCTCAACCTTCTCCAATGTATTTTCTGTCCAGACAAGCGCTGAGAAACCATTCCCTATGCCTGAGAGTGGAAACTCACATGGTATCACCATAGTCTTCATCTGGGTACATTCCTGACCTGAGAAAAACACTGTAAGCTTGCGAGCGGGGATGGGAAGAAGGGAAGGCACCAAAGGTGCCGAGTCACATCACAATTGAGGAGGCCCCTAGCTCCTCTGAGCCACAAATCCCATCTTGATAGGCGGTGTGAATACCACGGGCGGAACACTCTTGCCTGTCGCTGAAGGTAGTGAGTACTTTGATGCGAGGAGGAGAGCCAAAGGGAGCCATGGGAGAGGTAGATGAGTGTTTGTGTGGAAAGGTTGGTGTAAGTGAAGGGGGGAATTTGGGGGGCGGGGGGAAGGAAGAGGCTTGTGAGTCTTGGGTTGGCTTCCATTAAATATTGGGTTTCACTTCCAAAACCAGCAGTGAAATTCTTTAGAATTCTCTGTAGCTAAGCCATATGGAGTTTACATAGCCAGAGATCCACAATTGAGATAGGTCTGGAGAGACTCGAGAGCAAGAGCAGAGACGAAAATCTGCAGTTTTGGTTCAGATTTCGCTACGCTGTCCGTATTTTTACACGAAAGAGAGCACAAGCCGTGCCGTTTCATCCAGAACTGCGTCGAAAGAATGCTCAAAGGCAAGCTTCAGCCTCTCAAAGTGATATACCCTCCTGGGATCTAATGGAGGAGATGGGACCAAGAAACCAAGTTTAGTCAAATAAACCCCTTGAAACAATAACCAAGAGCCACCACATGGCATCCACGGCATCAACCGAGATCAGAACAGTTCCCATCGAAGCGGGGTGATGGAGAATGAGGGAGATTCGGCGGAAGAAGGGGGAGGAGGCCGATGCGTAGATGCGGCGCGTCGTACACGCGTCTCGCGGCGGCAAAGTCATAAATGAATGATTCAAGGTGGTTGCGGGAAGGAGGAGGTTGGCCCAAACGAAGGTCGTGCGTCGTATCGCTTGGTGAGCCGACGACGAACGGTGAAAGCAGGGACGCGCACGAGGTACATCATACCTCTTAGATGGTGCAGATTGGGGGCTGACGTTCTCTCGATACGCTGTAGGACGAGTCTGGTCGAAACAGGTTTCGGAGATCATTGTGATTGTTGTTAATTCGATGGCGATCAATGCTACGTTCAAGGATGGAAGTTCGTGGATGATGGTATGGACCGAATCAATCATCCGCGGCGCCCATCGTCAATACCACCCACTTTGATATAAAGAACGATGGCGGTGAAGTGGCTGGAACTATGAATACGGAGAATGATGGACGACGGTGTGATGAATAATCAACACGGCATTGAATTGCATGATGGGCATTGGGAGTGGGCGCTCAGCATTGGGTACGCGCGAGCGAAGTAAGATTCCAGCTGGTGCAAGCGATTACTCGTGCGGTTGCACCGTGGTGGGATGATTGAATATACGATAGCAAGGCCAATAACACAGCTTTTGAGGTATGCTGTAACCGTGATTGACATGGTAAACAGTCGAACCGGAGAGGATGACAGTGGCGGGTGGCAGGGCATTGTTGGGAATGACACCAAATATGGTTTGGAGAGGGGACGTTCATGCGACCAGAGCTGTACGTGACCAAGTGGATAGACGGTAATTCGGACAATCGAGAGATGTCTTCATCATCTTGATCGTTGAATCTTCGGAGAGTGTGGACTCGTCGCCGCCTCTGTTATGAGGTCGTTTAGATTTCAACCATTTCGTGCCACGAGGCATTGTGGCAATAACATGGGGCCGTCGTGAAAGTAGCCTCTCGCGTCAATCTCGCGTCCCCATTCATCTACGAAAGACTTGATGTGGACGAAGAAGAGTACATATTCGGCGGGGATGTGGGTAAATAACGCTGGATCTTGCAGGTTGCCATGGAGGACGCGTCATATGTGAGGGGTAAAGACGGACGGAAATATTTGCGAAACGTGCGTGTTCGTCCGCGACGTGGAAGACCAAAGGAATATCCATGATATGGATTCGAGATCATGCTGAAAGTTATGCATCATCTTGGATCACTTGACGGACGGTGCAACTTGACTGTATTGTAACGAACGCATGGAGGGTTGTAGAAAAACTGGGACAGGGAAACCTCGACAGGCGTCAAGTGAGGCGGGCCCTAAGGGAATTTCAGTGAATTTCTTGTGCGAAGCCAGAGATTCTCACTCACGATCTTCGCGCTATCAGAGGCGGATGGATCCTCGGGGAGGTACTTCCTGGCATATTCGAGGTCGGACAATCACTGATTCTGTGAGCCAGGGTATTCCCGGGGCTGATATCTCTGTGTACCCGGCCTTGCCGTCTCTGAGCAAAACGTCGAGGGGTAGATTTCGGTGTCAGCTCTTATAACGGGCGTGGAGTCTCCCAGTAGGCAGGGGCTCTTTCGCGTCAGATAGCGAAGGGGTAGGAGCGTGATCAGGGAGATCAAGGGAGAAGACACCGGGTTTTTTCCAAGCTGGGTTAGGGACCGCGTTTGATGTTTGACCGCGAAAGTCTGCCTCGATAGTCATGAAATAGTCTTTGTAATTGACCCGATGCTCGAAGACGTCTTTGAAAGAGGGCGTAACGGCGACGAGGTGTTCGTCATTGTACAGTGTGGGGTCTCGCGGCTCGCTTGTGAAAAGGAATTCATTAATTCTATTATGTAGAGCCGTTTGAATCTGCTTCTCAGTACGATCGGATACACCTATCCACACATCTTTCAGGACGTAGTCGGTGGCAAGGTCGGGATCATCCCAATGTTCGGTGACGAGCCAGACACGAGTCATCCGCCCGACAATGACGTCGCGATCTTCACAAATTGACCTCTTCGCGTAAAAAAGGCGCGGCGGGCCATTTTCTTGAGGAAGCGAAAAAATGTAACGGCCTTTGAAATCCAGCTTGACGTTAGGATCGTAGCCGAGCTCTTCGTCTGTCGAAAAGAAGAACGAGATGAGAAGCTTGACAAACTTCATTGGTTCCTAGTGGTCACCCGTCACGTAGAATTATTGAAACACTGATGTGAGACGCACCTGAGCGAAGCTGAAGCTTTCAGAAATAGCTGAGTGAGAGCGGGAAAAATACCATGATGTTACAGCATCTCCAGCGATGGTAAGCTACGGGAAGTCGAGGCTGAATATTAGCTGCATAAGAGAAGGTACAAAGATCTCGCACCCCATAGGTGAACATACGTCGTGGGTCGTCGTTCATGATCTGGATACTGGCCGAGGTGATCTGGAGGTTTTTCTACGGGGGTGAATCGTGACATGAAATAGAAGTAAAGAACGGTGTACATACCTTGATCTCATCTTCATGACGCCTCTTTGTTTTGACTACCACTGGACAACATACGGACTCTGAGCGCACAGACTGGGAGTTTCGGACAATGCACGCGTCGATGAAATTGCTTCCAGGACACGAAGAAGCTATGGCTATCGTCGGGGCATTACAATACTCAAAGTCGTTGCCTTCGCTATCGCCAACAGGCCGTTGAAGTACTAAGGCTTCGTGTCCGTGCTCGAAGGAGGCGTGAAGAACTCCTTGAAGCGTATACCATTGTCGTCCAAGACCTTTTCGCGAATGTGCTCCATAACAGTTATCGACGGAGCTCTCCTCCGGATCAAATGGTAGGTACGCCGAGCCGGTGTCTATTCCATTGCCAATCCGCATGCGAAGTCGATACGAATAGAGTCTTCATTGTTGCGAAACTTTGTGGGTGTGGGGTTCCTATGGTAGAAGGATGTCATCGACTCTAGTTCACAGAGTCGTCGTTCACTCAGGGTTTGAGACCAGAGAGATGATCGCAACGATGCGCCCAATTTGGGCTACGTGTTGGACATGCTTTACCAGATGGTCATAGCTTAGACGCTTACTGGTGGTTCACCGCAGTCAGCAAGGATGATGAGAGAGAAGGAGAAGGTATCCACAGAGACTCAGAGTCACTGTGTCACTGTGGTACGCGCGCATGTGACTAGCACGTGGGAAGTTGACAATGAAACTTAAAGTGACGAGTCCGAGCACTTGTCAACGTCCGTCTGACTCCCACTGGGTGACTGGTTTCTTTAAGTTTCTACCGGGCCTTTCATCCATCTCTTTGAAACTTCGATGAGAACTGGTATCGATGCTCCTATCGCTCGAGTTGATGTGTGCTCCCAACCTCCAGGTGCTCTTCTTGACCAATGGCCATCTGTCGTCCGATGCGGGCCGTGCTTGGTGGTGCTCCTTTCTTAGTCGCTATTTGACTGTTGGAACTACCGCTGGTGCCAGAGTCTCGTTACTCATGGATACGCCCATCAGGTTTACCTTGTGGATGCCTGATCTTCTCCGAAAGCGAACCTACGTAGCATTTTCACGGGTATGTTCCTGCTGCTTCTGTGGGACTTTCATGTCTGAATGTGATCTATGGATACCCTCTTGAGCTAACCGGAAGCAAACAGTGGCGGGGTAGAAATACACTCTGGGATTTCCGATGCACGAGCACGTTCCGTGTGAGACACTTCTTCACAACCAACCATGTGCCATGTGCAGAGGTTACTCGGTTGCAACACATTCTTCTTCGAAATCTCACCCTCTCACATAGGTATTCCCTCCCGCATATAGTCATCCTGGGTTGTGCGCCTCTCCTAGCTTTACGTGACTCCTGTCAACATACGGCGGGCAGCGATCGCGACGCGAGCGCACACATCGCCGTTAAAAACGCGCGCTCGAGCTTATCGATCCGGCTCTAGGAATTGATCTTCGCTCACGAACTTTCCCTACACGAACGGGATGCGAAGTGCCTTTTCTTGGGAACGGTTACGTCGTAAATCGTTGAACATGAGAAACTTAACATAGTTATCCTACAGGACCATGCTATCCTTGGATCATTTGATCCTGTGCGTCTTCCATTCTGCCGTTGGGACCATGACGCTCGAGGTCATGAGGCCTCCGACTTCGTGAACACGCCACTCACAGAAACTGTGAGGACATCGCCACCACCGCGAAATAGTGAAGGTATAAAAACACAGTTACAACTTGTAAATATCCTCAGCCTATCCAACTGAATCGCCATGGTCCAATTCTTCACGCTGCCTCTTGTCGCTTTATTCGCCATTTCCAGCTTGGCCAGTCCTTTGAAGCGCTCGGTGGCTCAGATAGAAGCAGATATCGCTACCCTGTCCTCGCAGGTCACTACCCTTGATAATGCTATCACGGCATTCCCCAATACGGGGGGAAGCTTGATCAACGCTCTGGTACGTCGACGACCACTCCTTTCAACACGCGAAATATCACTCATACGGGAACTCAGGCTATCCATACCGACTCCACAAACGTGATCTCAACTCTTACCACCGCCAACAACGACGTCGTTGTAAGCACAGGGCCTCATTTTATTACTACCTGGTCCTTATCGTAATCTTGCACCGTAGGCGAATGCACCGTTTTCTGAAGCCGACGGCCAAGCAATATTGGCCAGCTTAGAAGCGATCCAACCCAGGATCGAGCACGCGTTAATCGAGGTATGTATACACTAGTCTCTTCGTTTCTCGATCTCAATCATGAGCCTTAAATGTAGATTGTGGCAAAGAAACCCGCTTTTGACGCCCTTCCCATTGGTGGAATCACCGCATTGGTTAAGCAAGACCTCGCTCAACTATCCGCCGCTACTTCCACGTTCGCAACGAGCGCCCTTGGAAAAACCCCAGTATGTGCTCCTAGACCGATTTATTTACTCGATTTGAAGAGCCTAAATATATTTAATCAGGCGGACTTGGTCCCCGAGGCCACTGCCTTCAGAGACGCCATCACCGCAGCGTTCGCGACAGCTCAGGCTGCTTATGCTTGAGGAATAGGGGTAGGGGCAGAAAGCTAGGAGACCGGTAACTGGTTTCGATGTTTACCATGCTTACAAAGAAAGAAACTTCTCCGATGCCCCCAGTGGTTGCACCCATGACCAGACTGAGAAGGTACATAAGCGACGGTGTCATAGCCGGACACGGGCAAAGGCCTAACCCACCATGTCTCAACATGCCCTCTTGAATTCTTTCAAAGCGAACAAGCCCGCCTTTGGGGCCTGGTTGACATTACCAGGACTGTTCCATGCCCGCACCGTGGCTCAAGCTAGTCCTCATCTCTCCTGGATCTGCGTAGATAGTGAGCATGGTCTCGTTCCACTCACCCCTTCTGCGGCGGAAACCGTCGCCGCCATCCATGGTGCCGTACAAAACAACCAAGGGCCTAGCGCTATCGTTCGCATTCCCGCGACTGGTGCGTCAGATAGCACGAGCTGGCAGATCAAGTATGCCCTCGACGCAGGAGCCAGAGGAATCATCGTCCCCATGGTATGACGCCTGGTCAAGCCGCTTGCCATTCGCTTCACATGTTATCTTGAGATAGGTTTCCACCGCTGAGAAAGCTAAACAAGTCGTTTCCGATAGCCGGTTCCCTCCAATTGGGCGACGTGGATTCGGGAGTCCGTTTACTCAAGGAAATTGGGGCATCACCGTCCCAGAATATCTAAAGACGGCAAACGAGAGTGTCCTTGTGATGGTTCAGATTGAAACCGTGGATGCCGTTAAGAACGTTAAAGAAATAGCTAGTGTTGATGGAATAGGTTAGTGCATCTCTTCGCGGGAGAAATTCAGATCTTATAAACTCGTCATGTGTAGACTGTCTATTCATCGGCCCGTACGACCTCTCCATCGCATTGGGCTATCCGCCTCCATCACCTGATCCCCACCCCGAAGTCGAGAAGGTCATCCAACAAATCTTAAAGGCCGCTCACGAGGCAGGGAAGAAGTGGTTCGTCGTTCGGATCTCCTGTTGATAAGCGCTATGGCTTTGAGCGGTTTTCTTTTGCAGTGCTATCTATTGCATTTCTGGATCGCAGTCAGCTCGAAGGGCTTCCGAAGGGTTTGATATGGTTAGTCCATCTCAATGAGAGTTTCTCTCGAGTCTAGCTCACGAGTCTTCTATAGATTAACGTCACGAGCGACGTTGGTGCTATGTCGGAGGGTCTCGCTCGCGAACTCGCGGCGGCCAGCAAATAGGGAGGAATCTCAGAGGTGATTAATATAGCCAGATATCACGATAACTAAGAATATCAACAATGCCAATACGAGGAAGGAACATTGTTATCAAGAGCGTCGGCGGACAAGTTTCAGGCTCCGAAAAAAGCTACTTGGATCATTCTATCTCTTTGAGAGTATCTGGTCTCGTAATATACACACCAACCTCATCGTTTCTGCTTGATGAGCCTCTTCCGAACGGTCTGGCGACTTCGTCATCCTCCTATTCCCCTCTTCACCACCCCCTAGGATCCTGTTTGGCTCTATTTCTCCGCGGCAGGTCGAGTTCGAAATTTAGACTTGCCTCCTTCTGTCAACTTGAGAAGCAAAATCTACCAAGGTAATTTTCATCGACGCATACATTTGATACTTTCTCTCCAGAAATATAGCTGATAAATTTCCCTCCAAGGAACCGTCTTTGCAGGTGGCGCTTGTGCAAACAATGTCTGAAGCGATGGACGTGGTACCAGTGGGCCCTGTCTCGTACCAGTTCATGTCAAACCGCGCTTTGTACATCCCCGAACTCCTCAAGAGTATTTTCTTGTACCTTCCTGATGGCTCGCACACCAATTGTGCCCTGGTATGCAAAGCATGGACCGACGTTGCACTCGATGTTGGATGGCATGAAGTTCGAGATATCAAGCTTCTATTCCAACTCCTTGGTCCATTGGTCGAGGATGAGGATAATGAATATGTAGGCTCTATGTGAACCTTGAACTTTGACCTGCTCTGATCCTCGTACAACAATCCAGCACTTCGAGCGGCCCATCCAACCGACCGATTGGATCAGATTCCAAAAGTACAACTACAGAGTTCGTGTTCTTTTCGGGGAGTCGGGCGATTCCAGCTGCAACTCCTCCGTCTACGCGCTAGTCAGCTCGATGCGCCCCTTTCCCATTCTGCTACCAAATCTCCACGAGCTCTACTGCAACATGGATCTTGATTTCATGCTCCTTGTTTCACACAACACGGTCGAGATATGCAATCTCTTCACAGAAGATCCTCCAATCACGACTTTCACGGCTATCAATCTCTTGCTTCGATGCGTCCCCCTCTACATGCCCAACTTGGTCGAGCTTGATATGCCATTTCACTCTATCGACGTCTCACAGACGGACATCCACGCTGTTTGTGAAATGTTCGCAGGTCTCCCTTTATTAAGAAAGGTGCACCTTCCGGCATCACTTCTGACGCCCGAGACCACTCTCATTTTATCCAAGCTTCGATTCTTACATTCCCTGAAAACGTCGGTACATTCGATTCCCAACGACTCTGAGACGTTCTCGGCTGACCTCGACTCGGAGAGTTTCCCTTCCCTCACACACCTTACCCTCAATATGACTTTGCGAAGAGGTCAGACTTGTTTCAACGTAGATCCTCCATTCTCCCGTGGCTCTCTCACGCACATCGCTATACACTCAAGGGCGTCGGAATTCATTGAAGACTATGAATCCATTATTGCTGCTATCATCCATAACTGGCCTCTCATCGAGTCGATCAACATTGAAAACCATTTTCCTCTCAGTACCCTGCAAGTTCCTTTTTCGGTGTTTCAGCCATTGCTATCCTGCAAACGCTTGACTTCGCTAAGACTGGAATCCCCACATACATTGGATTACACCGAAGACATGTTCATCGACATATTTACGGCCCTACCTCTCCTGAGACACCTCGACCTTGGAGGGGGTCGCCCCATTTATGCACAAGCTCCACCTATATCAATGACGACACTCTCCAACCTTGCCGCGCATTGCCCTCGTCTCGAATATCTATGTCTATACATGTCCTTCAATGCCAATGCACACGGTGAGGATATCCCATCTGCAGATTCCGTCACACCCTTCAAAGCTCTGCAAACGTTGGCTTTATGGGACGCACCCATCGAGGAACCTCAGTTTGTGGCGCTCTACCTAAGTCGGGTACTTCCAGATACCTGTAAGGTGGCTCACAGCGGCGAAAGTCAGCGCGATAAATGGAAGCAGGCAATTTCTACCTTGTCAGTTTTACGAATGGCTCGTGGTGAGACGGCCCCATAGACCCAGTACCTATGGAGTAGTGGCACCAGAAAATGTTAATTAGAGAACGTGGTGGGAATGTGATGAATTATATTATTGATTGGAACCAGTATATTTGGATGCCTTACCACGACGGGGGGTTTAAGTAAACGTTTCTTCATATGCGTATGCTTGGCATATGCATTATGGCTTTCCCGACCCTGTTCAGAATCAGCTAAGGTGGCGCAGCGAGATGAAGGTCATAGAAAATCGTCCACTCTTCGGATTTTCGATACCAACTTCTTTGCTACTGACGGAAGCACTTTGAAGCTTGGGCTGTAAATATGAACCAAGTTGGAAATCGGCGCTCATGAGCGCTTGTGCTGTGAATGACCTGCCAAATTTGGCCCGATCTGTTCTGAACGCGCGTCGCGTCGTCTTGCTCACTTCCTTCTTCCTCTCAACCATGCCACAACCTACGGAATTCAATATTCGAGTCACCTCTGACGATCCTAAGAAGAAAGAAAAACCTTCCGATGCAGACAAGGACGAAGGGTCTTCAAAGTTGCTGAAAGATGACGCCAATGGTGAAGGGGAGGAACTAGTCAGTATCTCTGTTATAATGTTGTTCGGTTTTGAATGATGATAAAGACAAACTAGTCGGAGGAGGATCTTCAACTGAAGACTGAGCTAGAGATGCTCATTGAGCGTCTTAAAGTGCGTCGTAGATCGTTCACTTGAATATTGAAGCTGACTTTGGTACAAGGAACCCAACACTGAACTCTACCGTCCCGCGCTGGAGACACTTCGAACGCTGATTCGAACTTCTACGTCGTCCATGACATCCGTACCGAAACCCCTCAAATTCTTACGCCCTCATTATCCCGATCTCCAAGTCTTGTACGAGACATGGCCTGCCTCTGAAGACAAGGTCAGTCACCATCGAACTATTGGCGTTGATATCTGGGCCTGACTTTTCGTGTAGAGCTTATTTGCTGATATCCTGTCCGTGCTAGCGATGACTTACTCGGACACACAACCAAGGGGTACCCTCAAATATCGCCTACTCGCAGCGTCTCTTCGGCCCTCATCTTCTCCACTCTCGGACCCTGGCTCGTGGGGTCATGAATATGTTCGGCATCTTGCAGCAGAGCTTGGCGAAGAGTACACAATACGGGAGGAAGCCGAGGAAGAGGCAACGACGCACATAACGGGCACCATTGACGACCTCTATTCATTAGCAAAGGAATGTGCCACTTTCCTGCTAACGCACAACGCGGAGCCTGATGCGGTGGATCTGCTACAAGAACTGGAGATAGCGCATGAACTCATTGAGTTGGTTGACGAGAACACATTTAGCCGTGTCTGCCAGTACATGATACGGTGAGTCCTTCCGTCTTTGCCACCTAAATCACGCATTGACGTTCTTCGAGCTGTGTTAATCTACTTCCTCCTCCCGACGACATCTCCTTCCTACGGACCTCCCATGAAATCTATGTCCGCCATAAGAAATTCCCGGAAGCCTTGTCCTTGGCCATACGACTAAACGACAAGGACTTGGTAAAGGACGACTTCAATGCACCTGGTAACCCGTACGTTTGTATCAATTATTTCATAATTTCTGAAGTTTATATGTCTCAAAGGCTAATGAAACGCCAACTCGCATTCATGTTGGCACGCGCTCAAATCCCCATCGAATGGATACGACCCCCTTCAGAAGATGAAGACATCGAAAGCGAAGATGACTTCCCGGAAGACCTCGCAGAATGTCTAGCCCATGCTAAACTGAGTACCCATTTCCGCGAATTCGGTCAAGAACTTGGTGTTGCAGATGCCAAGAGTCTGGAAGATATTTACAAGTCACATCTTGACAATACCAGTCAGTCCACCCTCATCAGAAAAATTTGAGGTGCTAACACTCGCGCCTAGGGCCGGGTGGAACAGCGCATATCGATTCAGCCAAGGGAAATCTTGCTGGCACGTTTGTCAATGCATTTGTTAACGCTGGGTTTGGTAACGATAAGTTGATGGTCGAGGCCGAGGAAGGTAACAGTTGGATATACAAGAACAAAGACCACGGTTTGTCTTTATGCTCTCGGATAAGACGATCCAAAGTCACTGACAACATTTGAAGGCATGATGAGTGCTGCTGCGTCTTTGGGTCTGAGTTTACTCTGGGATACAGATATCGGTCTAAGTCATGTTGACAAGTACACATATTCTGCAGAAGAACACATTAAAGTGAGTTTCAAACGATATGTCAAGCGGCGTAGCATGTTGAAGACAATCGTTAGGCTGGCGCCCTCCTCGCGACAGGTATTCTTCATACAGGCGTTCGCAGTGAAGCTGACGCAGCCCTTGCCCTTCTTGGGGAATACATCGACAACAAAGCTGTATCTCTCAAGACTAGCGCCATCATCGGACTCGGACTTGCCTACGTCGGCTCACATCGTGAAGATTTCATATCTCTTCTCCTGCCAACTATCGCAGATGACAGCAACTCCATGGAGGTTGTGTCCTTGGCCGCACTGGCCCTCGGTTTTATCTTTGTTGGTAGTGAGAACGGGGAGATCTCCAGCACGATACTGCAGACGTTGATGGAGAGGGATGAGAAAGCTCTCGATGAGAAATGGTCACGGTTCCTCGTTTTGGGTTTGGCCCTCCTTTATCTCGGTACGTTGCATTGTGGTCAACATGTCCTTCTTTCTTATACTTCTTCCAGGCCAGCAAGATGCTTCAGACACTACCATTGAGACGCTCAAAGCCATCGAGCACCCCGTTTCACGGACCGCTCAGATATTGGTCGAAGGATGTGCATTTGCTGCCACCGGGAATGTGCTCAAGATACAGGCAATGCTTCATCATTGCGACGAACACCTCAATACAGGCAAGAAGGAGGAAAAATCTGATGAGAAGAAGGAGGGGGAGAAGGAGGAAGAGAAGGAAGAGAAAGAGAAAGAAGAGGAGAAGAAGGAAGATGATACCTTCCAAGCCTTCGCGGTCATCGCCATCGCCATGATAGCTATGGGCGAAGACATTGGCGCAGAAATGTCGTTGAGGCAATTCAACCATCTCGTAAGGACTTTCCGTTTTTTTCCGAGGCAAACCCACTTGCTCATCTGAGGTTTCGCCAACATAGATGCATTATGGCGAGCCTGTAATTCGCAAGGCTGTTCCTCTCGCTATCGGCCTCGTTAGCGCTTCAAACCCTCAACTTCCTATTCTTGACACATTGTCGAAATATTCACACGACAGTGACCTCCAAGTCGCTCTCAACGCCATTTTCGCCATGGGCCTCGTCGGTGCCGGGACTAACAATGCCCGGCTAGCGCAAATGCTGCGTCAGTTGGCTGGCTACTATTACAAAGAAGCCGATTGCCTGTTCATGGTTCGTATAGCCCAAGGCCTCGTACACATGGGCAAAGGTACTATCGGCGTGAACCCCTTTTTCTGTGATCGAAATATCATGAGTCGGCCTGCGGTTGCTGGCTTACTTGCTACGCTGACCGCGTTCACGGACTCGAAAGCTTGTATGTTTTTCCGTGTTTTTCATATAGACGTTCCCCTTTCCTGATGACCTCATGCTTTTTTCAGTCATCCTCGATCGATATCATTGGATGCTCTATTTTATCTCCACAGCCATGTATCCACGGTTCCTGATCACGCTCGACGAAGAACTTAATAATCTCCCGGTCACCGTCCGTGTCGGCCAGGCACTCGATGTCGTTGGCCAAGCTGGAAAGCCACGCACAATTTCCGGCTTCCAGACCCATCAAACACCCGTGCGCTTGGGAACGACGGAGCGTGCGGAATTGGCGACCGAAGAGTATATTCCATTTGCACATGTCCTCGAAGGATTTGTGATACTGCAGAAAAATCCTGGGTGGGAGAAGGAAGATAAAATGGAGCTGTAGGGTATTTTTTCTCTCCTCGTCGTGTGTCACTGTCCGTTCGTGTGCGAAGTTAGCTTTATGTATGCTGTGAGTACCATACAATTTAGAAGTAACAAATGAATTTCTTCTCTAGTGATCCAGTCGGTGCTGTTTTTCGACCGCGTGCCCATATGTTTCGATCTCCTTTGACCCTCTCCTTAGGAGCGCGTTAACGGATGCGCGTTTAAAATTTCATCCACCACGATCGGCCTCGAACGCCTCAGCGGACGAATACGAATACGAATGCTTAGCGGACTGATAAGACTACGTATGTTCGGCACATTTCGACCGTTTTCTCTGTTCACACCGCCGTATAAATATGTCCATCTGCTGCGTTGTTGCTCAACTGACACAAGGTGCCTCCGCGTCCCCTCCGCCAATCACCGGTCACTAGTCAAGCTCAAGCATGAACCTCCTCCCGTATATCGCCACTGCGTTTGCTGGGCTTGCTAGCCTCGTTACTGTACATGGCTCGCTTCAATCTGTCATTGCGCAACCGACCATGTCCTTGAACGGTATCCCGTTCAGCACCAGAGCCCATTGGATGCGCCGAGCTAATGCAGCTCTCGCTGAGCTTGCATCCCCGTGTACCTTTGCCGCGTTCGCCAGTGTCATCGTCAACCATACAGCCCCTGGACTGGGAGAGCTTGTTTGCATCGGCGTCAACTCGAATAGGAATACCGGCAACCCAACCTTGCATGGTACGTCCTCATCATGGTAGTATTCCCTTCTTGATGCTCACCTATATGTTCTTGACAGGAGAAATCGCGGCCATTCAGAACTGCTCCACGGTCCTCACCGACCCGTCTGGGCCTTATAATCTCACAGCTAGTCAAGCTTTGAGCGCGTTTTCTCAGCTTAGCTTGTACACGAACGCGGAAAGCTGTCCCATGGTAATTTGACAATGCTCGTATATGACGTGAGACATATCTAACCTCCCGGTCATTCTCAGTGCGCGTCTGCCATCCGTTGGTCCGGGTTCCGCGAGTATATCTACGGTACCAGCATCGAGACCCTTATCGAGCAAGGATGGGGTCAAATCCGGGTTTCCTCAGTTGAGGTATTCAGGCAGTCCTTCGACCTCTCTAGTCAGGCTAGGTTGATGGGAGAGGTGTTGACGAATGAGACCGACCCTATCTTTTCCTGGCAGTTTAATCCCGATGCACCGTGTCCTGCTGGTTGCTCAAGGGTGGAAGGTAGTTGTCAGGTTGACGCGTAGATCAAAGATATGCCTCTTTCATGTAGGAAAGTATTAATTCAGGTTGTAACCGGCCTTGCGTAACCGGTGTCATTACAACCGCCACTACCACAAGCTCGTCCATCGCGTATTCCGGAACCGAGTGAAGTAACGTTGGGGTACCTGAATCGACTACTACTTCAGTCCGTAGGTAAATTATCCTCCCAATGGCAGGCCATTGCGGCCATTGGTGGAGAACGTGTGATGCTGACCCGTGATGCCGACAATCACCGAGTATCTTTGGTGATCGCTTTGAGATTACACCTTATAAGCCGCACATATCTGCAGGCCCACTCCGATTCCATCCATCTCAACTATCTTCGACTCTTACCAACACCACCACCATGAGCGGGAGACTTGCTTCAGGTACGCACGAATCCTCATGCGTTGCAGAATAGCGCTCTGATAACCCAGTAGAATACCCTTCTTGGAAGAAACTCCAAGAGATCTATGACACCCAGAAGGCGACTCTCGTTTTGAAGGATCTCTTTGCTCAAGATCCTTCGCGATTCACCAAGTTTTCGAAGGAATATTCCTCTAAGGATGATCCATCGACGACTCTCTTCCTCGACTACTCCAAGAACTTGATAACGGAGGAGATCGTCGGGACTCTGTTGAACTTGGTGAAAGAGGCTGAGGTCGAGACTTACAGGGACAAGATGTTCGCTGGAGAGCACATCAACACCTCCGAGGACCGTGCCGTGCTTCACGTCGCACTCCGAAACTTCAACGATTTCTCGATCCAAGAGGCGGGAGCGGATGAAGTTGCTGGGGTCTTGGAACATATGAAGACCTTCACCAATGCAGTTCGTAGCGGAGAATGGAAAGGATACACTGGGAAGACTATCAACACCATTGTGAACATTGGTATCGGTGGATCCGACCTTGGTCCTGTCATGGTAACCGAAGCCTTGAAGCCCTACTCCAAACGCGATCTTGCTGCTCATTTCGTCTCCAACATCGACGGGACCCACATTGCCGAAATCCTCAGACTCTGCGACCCGGAAACTACCCTCTTCATCATCGCCAGTAAGACGTTCACCACCCAGGAAACCATCACCAATGCCGAAAGTGCACGGGATTGGTTCTTGGCTACGGCTAAAGATAAGGCCCATGTCGCCAAACACTTTGTCGCGCTTAGCACGAATACCAAGGCGGTGTCGGCGTTTGGTATCTCTCCCGATAATATGTTCCAGTTCTGGGATTGGGTCGGCGGTCGTTACAGTCTCTGGAGCGCTATCGGTCTTTCAATCGCTTTGGTCATCGGCTACGATCACTTTGAACAGCTCCTCAAGGGTGCTCATGGAATGGACAAGCATTTCAAGGAGACACCGCTCGAGGACAATCTTCCAGTCCTCCTTGCTATCATCGGCATCTGGTATAATGACTTCTACGGTAAGATCGGCGTCCTTGTCTGTCGTGGGCCGATATGAACCCTCTTCGCAGGCTCTCAAACGCATGCTCTACTCCCATACGATCAATACCTCCACAAATTCGCCGACTACTTCCAACAAGTACGCAGTCAAATCTTTCACGTGACTACTGGATTTCTGACCTCCAGCAATAAAGGGTGACATGGAATCTAACGGCAAGTTCATCACTAAGAATGGGCACCGCGTCAACTACCAAACTGGTGTGCGTAGCTTCGGATAAAGTCCAGATCACATTTGCTGACATCCTCATCACATAGCCAATCATCTGGGGTGCATCCGGGACAAATGGCCAACACTCTTTCTACCAACTTGTCCACCAAGGCACCAAGCTTATTCCCGCTGACTTCATCGCACCTGCAACTACCCACAACCCCATCGCAAACTCCAAACACCATCGTATCCTTTTGAGTAACTTCTTCGCTCAACCAGAGGCTCTTGCTTTCGGTAAGACTGAGGAGGAAGTCAGGAAGGAAGTCGGGCCAAATGCTAGTGATGCCTTGGTAAAGAGCAAAGTGTTTGAAGGCAACAGGCCAAGTAACAGCATCATGTTCCCTCTTTTGACACCTTCGACTTTGGGTTCGTGCTCCTTCTTTGGGCCTAACACGCCATCTGGTACTCATCGCCTTTCTATCTGCCACTTAGGTGCTTTGATCGCTCTCTACGAGCACAAGATCTTCGTTCAGGGTGTCGTCTGGGGTATCAACTCCTTCGGTGAGTCAATACCATAGACCGCGAGTAATCTCTGGCTGATATACAACTTCGTGTTCTAGATCAAATGGGTGTTGAGCTTGGTAAGGTGCTCGCAAAGGCTATCCTGGCTCAGCTAGAGAAGCCTGAGGACGTCAAAGGCCACGATAGCTCTGTAAGTCCTATCATCTTTCAACGGCATCGTTCATGTGTAGAGACTCATATTGCACGTCTTATTCTAGACTACCGGGTTGATCCATTACTACCAGAAATACCGCAAGGAGTAAATTACGCTTTCCATACACGAGTGAGATCAATGTTATAGAACTTGAGCAGAGAATAAGTACAATCATGTTGTAATAGTACGAGAATAATTTTGGGATCATAGAAAAGTTTGATCAGTATGAGCGGAGATGTCGATGAGAGGGGAAAATGGGTATGCAGTGTTACAGAAACCGAGATAAAAAGAGAAACTAGGCTGCTAATACAGGGCATATGCAAGAGTGGAGGTGATGATCATACAAATACACCATTAAGTTCCATCAGGGTCCATCCGCACGCAATCCAATGCCACCATGCAGGGAACGCATATGTTCATATATACCGGCGCCCTTGGGGAATGTCTCGAGACACACCCAGCATATATGTGTTTGACAGCGTGTACACGTTATGTGGTTACAACCTTCCCCTCGTTCGATGGGAACGCGACATCCAGGACAGTTCTTCACGTCATGATCGCGCATCCAGGCAAGGAGGAGTCGATCGTCGTCATCACGCTCGGGGCAAGCCAGACCATCATGATATTCGACATGACAATGTGGGCATATTCGCTGGAGACAAGCCGGACATTGGAAGACAGTCCCCTTCGAGGCAGTGCGATAGACCTCTTGACAGTCGGGGGTAGGGCAATAGAAAAATTCTTTTGGTCGGGAATGAATATAAGAAAAGTACGATGCGCGGATGAGAGCGTCAAAATCGTGTGTTGGCAAGCAGGAGCGAGCCAATGTGAGGGGAATTGGGTGAGAACAATTTCCTTGTCCTCCGAAACATGTCAAGGGAAAAGCGCCGCCGTTTATCGCTGCAACGAGGTAATTCGATAGGCAGTCTTTACACCAAGCGTGACCACAGGGAAGGCAAACAGGCAGTGATACCTCATCGAAGCACGCTGGACACGCAGCGATGTTGAGGGCTTGATTCCGCCGGGCCAGCGATCGTCTTTCTTGGGCACGTCCGACAGCTTCCTGAGCCAATCGAAATACACGCGAACTCCCTCGTACCATAACTCTACCCGTCGACAACTCCAGCCATAAGTTCTCCGACCCTAGCTCATCCTGCAGCTTGTGCATGTCTGGGCTACTACATAGTCCAGGCAACTGCACTCTCGGTACCGGGATGGAGAAGACTTGGGTGGTGCGGAGCTCGCTGGCTTTGTCGAGAATCTTGTCTCGGACGGGTTCGCGTTTGGCTGCAGCACCCCAAAGGACGAGGGTGCGTCGGACGATATCAACTTCAATGCAGATACCGCGGTAGGTAAGCTCGAGGTCACGGATGAAAGCAGAGCCTGCCGACGAGGAGAAGAAGCCGTCCCAGATGAGGCGGCCATTCTCCCTGACCACTTCACCCCTTAGAATCTTCTCGAACTCATTCTTCGACTGCACGAGATCCTTCAACTCATCAGCTGAAAGGCGAATTTTCACGGAGTTATCACCATGGGCCGACGGAGGTCCTATATGGATTATCGACAGCTTGACCCGCATGCCGTAACGCTCATGGATAGTCCTAGCAAGCAGATTGATGTCGGCTTCAATCTTGGCGAAGGCGGTCCCAGGTATCACATACTTCAGCTCCTGCCTATGGAACGCTGCAATTCTCGTTTTCCCGATCGAGACTGGCTTCCAACCATGCAACCTTTCGCAGGCTAATTTGGCTTGGTTGGGCGAGAGGAAGGATGCAATCGCTCGAACCATCCCAGCGTTCTGTCCCGGCAAAACCTCAAAATCGATGACGTCACCGGACATGTCGAGGCGGCTCTTCACTGCACGTATGGCTGAGTCAATGTCGGTGTATCTGGGTTCCTCCCACATAGCATCGTCAAGAGGTCCAAAACGAGAAAGCCATTCTTTGTCTGCTGTAGCGGGAATACCGAAGAACTTGACAGTAAAGAACGAGACAGCGGGAAGGCCTTCGTAGAGTTCGGCGTGATAGCCTTGGGATATCGCCCTTGCGATCGCCCTATTCGACAATGCCTTTGATGCGTACCCGCCGTATGCAACCTTGCCAGGGACTTCCCAGGTCATCCACACGCATGTGTCCTTTAGTACCCCGTTGGCCCCGCTTCGTTGTCGATCGCCATTTGAGAACACAAGCTTGGCAGAGATTTTGTGATCAAAGAGAGCCCTCCCGTTGAGTTGGCGTATAATATCTTGGGCTTCGTTTGCATTGCCAAAACGGATTCGGTGCTTCTTGCCTCCGATGACACGGACGTCCAACACTCTGGCGTATTCTGAGAGCCTAGTGGTGAGGAGGGTTGTAGAGACATTAGAAGGAATACCATCCATGAGAACAAAAGGGGTTTCGAAGCCGGTGGTAAGCTTCTCAACTACGAATCCAGGCCCAATGGTCATCGTTATGTGATCGAGTACTTGAACGTTCCATGAGGTGGCCGAAGAGGACGCCGTCGACGTTGATGAGGAAGCAGCACGATCGGAGGTCACGTCCGATTTGGGGGCCAGCGATCCCGAGATAGATGAGGATGAACGTCGTGAAGTCGACGTGCCAGCGACGGAAGGGGGTGGTTTAGAAGCCGAAGGGAGAGTGGCTAATCCCGGCGGGGACATATGTGAAGCAAGACAGAGATTCCCCTGCCGACAAGTTCCACGTAGCCAATCCTGACAGACAGGTCGCGAACTGGGAGCTGCAGTTGGTTGAATCAAGGTTGTGGAAGGGTTCGTAGTGGATTTCATAGACGGTCGGTGATGTGGATGTGGTATGGTTGACCTTGTGGATGACGTCGGTGGATCAAAGGAGGAAGCGGTTGAACTTACTTCCCCAGAAGTTGGGTGAGCAAGCGGCTCAATGTGGATATACTTGCACGATTGGCCGGAATCGCATTGGCCATGTTCGAGCCACTGGAAGCAGTAGCTTTTGCCTGAATGAGGTCCACAGTATCTAGAAACGTCTGCGGTATTGTCATGAGTAGAAGGCTTCTGAAAGCAGCGTTAAGGGCCTCTAAACGGAAGATACAGTGAATGAGCTTACTGGTGATGAAACTGCCAAGGGCTCAGCGTGTCTATATTTACATGATGATCCAAAGGTGCAGCTCCGAGAGCGAAGCCATTGGTGACAATAAGATGGGGGTCTGCGGTGATCATGGGTCAGTGATGTGTCACCATCTATGTCACTGTAAGCGTCGTCGGTGGACGTGTCCTGCGGCGTACCAAAGATTAAATCGTGTTATATATGAAGGTTGGAACTTACGGATGACGAAGAAGATTCCGTGCTGACGGAGGATTGGTCGGTGCCGTCCCATGAACCATTTTCGATTTTCCACCCCCAAAATCCTGTTTCGAAATCGGCATGTATACCTGCGTAAAACTCTGGGAAAGAAAGCTGGTCACGTTGGAACGGAGCAATGAATATCTCGGGCTCTTTCTGACTGGTGAATTTGGTGTGTTTTGCTTGCACAACACGGGCACGTGCTTGCTTGGTAGAAGCCGAGGGTGAGGACAAGGTCAATGTTGTCGTGAAGTTCGACGACCTTGAAGTGAGGGGAGAACCACTGGGATGGGGTGACCCTACACAATGTGAGGCCTGGCCCGTCTCAAGCTTATCCGCTTTAGGAGGACATTGGTGTCGGGGGTAGGTAGACAAAGGTGTCGCGGAGGTGTGGGCGAGACTAGTGCCATCAGGGGTTGGCAACTTCTCAGCAGCCAATCGGGGGATTGGGTCGTCTGTTGTTCGTACGGATGCAACTGAGATTTGGGATCGTGACAGGGTTGACGCGTGCGTGCGTGGAGTGGAAGACTTGTTGAGACGTGAGATTGAATTTGAAGATGTCGGTAGTGCAATCCGGTTGGTTTCGTAAGATGGTACATTGATAAACTGTGCGCAGCAGCAACGCAGTATATCAGATTTCTGGACATGGGGTTGGACATGTGCATCAACTCTTACCGTGGGGGCGGGCACTGCGCAGTGTTTGTGGCTGGAGCAAGGTAGTTGCACTCGAGGGGACTCAGACACCCCATTCTCCGAAGGCGGGGATATTTTGTCTCCAATATCCGCGACCAAACAAATGGACTCGGGGTTCTGATGTAGCAATAAGTTAACGTTAATAATTCTATCAAGTCTAAGAACTCAACTGTGAGAACGATGTCGAGATGCTCCTTTGGTATCCTCGGACTGACGTGCAAGTGATAACGGTGGCATTTGACACCATATATACAGTTGTTGAAGAGGTGATTCCTGCAAACCACCGCGTGACGCGCGTCAGGATTTCGGACGCGGTACTGCAAACTACTGAGTGACACCAAGCTGGAAATTTTTTGGTGCGTACCTTGGTACCGCCTATCTCAGCCCACGTCCCCTGCGAGGCTTCGTGAGTCGACGAAGAAGGCAGTGAGTCAGGGGACTGAGTCGTCGCAAAGTCAGGGGGTAAATCCTAGAAAATGGGCGCGATAAATTATCTGTCCACGATACGCTCGTGGCCACGGCGCGAACTGGACACACATGAGGATGTGGGGCATAAGCTGGGCCGAGTCGACTGGCTACGTGAGGCATTACGAGTATGTCCCGCCTGGTCCCGCGGGCTGTGCGCTGGCGCAATGGAACGAATATCGCGATGCTGACGGTGACCACGCAACTACGGATATCCGTTGCACTGCGAGTCCATGGGCGCTGTAACTAATCGTGTGAAAATAGATTCCCACAGTCAATACGTACTCTATTGATGTCGAAAGTGATAGGCCCTTCGCCGGAATTTCTGTTTTGAAATCAGCCTGCATCCACGGTATATTCCTGGGATGTTCTACCCCTCAAACCCGGCTTTGCTGACGCTGACGGGAAAGCGAACAATGATGATCTTCTTGAGATGACACGAACCATCATCGTACCATCAGGTTCAAGCTTCCAGTAATGCTTCCCCGGGAGATGTCTTCCGACGTCCAGCAAAGGCTCGCTGGCTCTAGTGAAAACCTTCCAAAACCAATTCACTAGGGTGATAGAACGGTCTATTCCACGCGCCGTCAGTCCGGTCGTCTTCGCACTTGGAGCATTTGTTGATCCAAAGTGCGATGTCATAACAACATCATATCAATACCCAGACCCACTGACTGTTGACCCCCCTCAACTATGGACTTGCCCGGTTCATCAGTGTATTCAATCTCTCGTTCTTCTCCCAATCCACTGGAATCAAGTGTCGTCTATAAACCTGCACCATATACGCCCCAATGGTCCCTTGCAACTCTACGAGAAACCCATGATATCCGATACATTCGCATCTATTGGATAGACTTCACCAATGTAATGCGTTACAGAATTCTCCCAGTGGCCTTTTTCGCGAAGCTTGTTGAGACTACATCCCGTCCAGGGATTAACATCTTCAAAGGAGCTTTTGGAACAGTTTATTCGCAGTTAGCCGACGGGTTCGGGTAAGCACGTTATCCAAATTCTACGATCAAACCAACCGCTCATTCACGCAGTCCCGCAGGAGAATATCTTTATGTTGTCGACCTTACTACTCTTCGTTCATGTGCTTACGCTCCCGGACATGCCAGCTTGCTAGGGTGGTTCCAGGAGAAAGATCCCCGACCCGATGTTGACAAACCTCTCGCTTTCGGAATCAATTTATGCCCTCGCGCCATCCTCAACCGTGTCATCCAGTACGCTCCTCCTCCTCTTGGAAAATGCGGTAGTCACACTAATGGTACAACTCCATAGAGATGCTGAGTCTACCCTTGACCTCTCCTTCCTCCTCGGTTTTGAGACGGAGTTCACCCTCTTGTCATCAACCTCACCGATTCAAGTACCCAACGACTCGCGATGGTGTACTTCAGCATCCTTGCACACCGGAACTCCGGAGGCCAAGGTCATCACAGACATCATTGACGCTTTGGTCGTATCCGGCGTGGAAGTCCAGGTGGTGCATTCGGAATGTGGACCAAGCCAATATGAAGTCGTCACCGCGCCTATGGGGCCTTTGGAGGCTGTCGACACGCTTATCCATACAAGAGAAACCATCTACAATATCGCCCGGAAGCATGGTCTTTGGGCCACTCTAGCACCGAGAATCTTCCCAGATTGCAGTGAGTTATTACATCGACACCAACAATACTCATGCTAAACATAGTCGTAGCTGGGAGTGGTGCTCATGCCCATATATCCCTTCATCCGCGCCCAATGAAATCGAATCTCAATCTCAATGCGCGCTCATCCGTATCTCCAAACCTCACGAACCTAGAGTCATCTTTCCTGGCGTCCCTCTTAGCTTCTCTACCTTCCGTCATAGCGCTGCTCCTGCCTATCCCTGCCTCATTCAAACGCATGGTCGATGGTGCTTGGGCCGGAGGGACATACGTTTGCTGGGGTTCGGAAAACCGCGAAGTGCCCGTGCGATTGTGTAATCCATCCTCCCAATCATCCAAAAATTTTGAAGTGAAACTTCTTGATGGAACGGCCAATCCTTATCTTGCCGTCGCTGCAATTCTCGGCGTTGGTTTGGAGGGGATAAGAAATGCGATGGAGTTGAAGATTAAAGATTGGGATGGTGATGAGATGATATCGGAGATGGATGAAAAGAGGAGACAAGAGCTGGGCGTTCGTGATCGGCTTCCCTTGTGCTGGGAGGACGCGAGAAGGACGTTTGGAGAGTGTGCGGCTATGAGAAAGCTTTTCGGAGATGACTTTGTCGACAAATACCTCTCAGTCAATAAGGTCAGACTTTTCTTTTGCATTACACTTGAGCCGAGCGAGTTTTCATGCTATTATACCAGACATTGGCAGAGTGCTTGGAGGTCGGAAGTGAGGAGGAACGTTTGACTCGTCTTGTTTCTCTCTACTAGTTTTATCCCCGTTCCAAGACATGGCATCCACAGCCTTGCCATGATGTAATTGAACAATGGTTTACTCAGCGCCCTGGTTTCCCCATGTCAAACCCCCGACCAATGCTAAATCGAGCCGCATCATGGAGTAACCGTGCTCTGCGGCCCTGGTCACCTTGAGTCTTACTTCGTTCTATATGAGCTTGTACCGAAGGGCACGGAGAAAGAAGGAAAATTACATCCTTCGTAAGTAAGGAACGTATCCACTGCTCTAAGTACAACAAATTAAGCATGTCCGTTGCATATTTAATAAAGCCTTAAATAAATAGCAATGACCATCAGGCAAGTCAGGTTGCGAGGTCAAAGAAGCAAGCCCATAAAGGAAAATATATTCCTCCTTCGAGACTTAATCTGACTTCGCGCGAGAGGCCAGGTTCGCTCTTTCGTACCCTTCGTCAACTTTGCGCAACGCCTCTCCATGCTTGTCCTTATAGAATGCGATGCTCTCATCTTCCTCGATGAACAAGCACCTCGTGAAAGATCTCCAAAGGGCATAGAATGATGGCTTTTGGAGACAGATAGGTCAACAACTGGCTGCAAAGGAGAAGGGTATCGTACCGTTGAGTCATAATTATAATCTTCTTTCAAAACCTCCTTGATGGCCTTGGTTATTTGCGGTCCGTTATCTAGCGGGGAGGTCCGTGAGCCCAGTTTTCCCGGTATTGAAAGTGAAAATCAATCCTTACAAAACGGGGCTTTGATGAAGAAATCTATTTAGGGAAGTGAAAAATTGAGAATTTGTTGCCAAAGAGATGGTCGGAGGTAAACAGTGCTTACGATGAGCAACATGATCGTGACTGATATTATGAAAGAAAAAGCGGCCCATCCAACCAAGTAAAGGGCGGTCAACGGTAGCTGCAGCTCCTCTAAGGAAGGTCCATTCATCCTTCCTGTAGTGAGGGATCGTCGGATCTGAGTGATGCAGATACGTGAACATTACTGGTGGACCGGAACGAGTCAGTCCACGAAGGGCGTAAAACGATCAGGGAATAACATACCAATCCTAGAAAACACGGGAGCAAATCATTTGTTTGTTCGGTGATCGGTGATTGCTGGTCGCCACTCACCAGTGATTTGTTAGCTTTGAAAAAGATCGAAGCCATAAACTTGTCAGTACAGTGTGCGTGGTTCTTCGATCAGAATACACCCACCAGGTACGGCACGAGATAATACCGCGCTACAAACGCAGGTCCCAACCATACCAGGAAACTAGCCATACATGCTAATCCAATATTAGATGCTATGATTGACTTGCCTGGGTGCGCCGATGGGTGAGTCAGGAAGAGGATCGGGGTTTATAGGTAACCTACGTTGTTCGGGTTTGAAAAGTGGTGAAGATGGGTCAAAGTGGTTGGTCCCAGGTGGGTACATTTTTGATCCCATCGTATTCTGGGCGAGATACACCCACCAGCCGCTTGATATGAATCTCCGATTAGTTGATTCTCTTAGAGCGGAATACGGACTCACAATCCCTGCATTATCAACATTCGACCCAATGTATAGATTGGCGTCTCCTCGAATACTTCGGCGTAGTCAAACTTGCGAGCTTGCTCCTTAGGTGGGAGGCCATAGTCGCTTCGGGTGTAGGGGACGTAATTCTCGTCACGCTCAATGGACGATGTTGCTTTCTGTAGGCCCCAGGAGGCGACTATCAGTAAATATTTGCAACCAATCGGATGGCGGGCTACCAACATGATGCGCATGATGCGTTGACCGCCATGCATAATATGGAATCAATAAACCCTGTAGACGACCAAGACGCTTAGGATGAGCCGAGTCCAAGGACGCTAAGTAGTATATGTGGCATACCGTGTGTAACACGAAGCCGACAAGATTATTGATTCGTGATGAATTGAATAGTGTTCCATGTCCTGCCTGTTACGTTGAAGGGAGTGCATATGAAATCTGATTAGCATGTGAGGCGGCTGTATCAGGAGAGGCGACGCACATCATGCCCAAGACAAAATATTCCCGCTCCGACAAGGCCTTGAAACCACCAGTACGTCGCCCATAGGGACGCCTTGACAATTGAAACTCGCCATCCTGGAGTAATGAAGCCGCCAAACGCCGATGCAGCCCATGGATTTATGCACGACGCCGATTTAAATAATAGTGCTGCTAGTGCGATATCTCTGGCGATGTAGAATGCACCTTTGATGGGGCTGCCTGTCAAGGAGTGAGCAGGTCATGTTTAAGTGGCGTTTGATGAACAAGTAATACATCGTAAGAGGGCCTTGGGAACGGCATCATGGATATCTTTGAGGGTTATAGATNGGGGGGACGAACGGCCGCTGCAACCTATTGAGTTAACCATGGATCATGGTAAGCCAAAAACTAGTGAAGGACTCAACCGACTCACCTCTCTTCGTACTCCGGCCCATTCCAATTCCCAAATAATTGAACCCCGAACATGTAGAACTTCCGTGCTTTGATAGAATAACAGAGGATGCGCACAGTGGACGAGTAGTGATGCGCTGGCGACCTCTCGATGGTATTGAGAGACCGATAGTAAGATAGCCTTGGGGGAAATCTTCCCATCCAGTAGCCCCCATATTTAAATGACCCCAGTCAATGCTAATATCCGAGATCTAACGGACGAAACGGGCAGAGTAATTCCAGCACATGTAGGAATTCAATTTGCCCCAGATGGAAGTAAAGTTGCACTTGGGCAGGCGCCATCAAGATCTGCTACCAGTAACCCACAGATAATCCCATAAAGGTGAGAAAATGTGTGCTTTGGCTAACCCGCGCGATCATAAGGGCGATTGTCGCGGGGGAAGTAAGGGAAATACTGACATACGAGCCCCAGCAGGATCTGCTTATGTTAGGGCCTCGCATCGCAGTTAGGGTTAGCGAGGCGAAATGAACCATAGATCGTTGATTTGTTTGGGATATGTCGAACTGCTTATTGATGCTTGAGCATTTCCGACAGGACATGGAGTAGTGGCTATTAGGATGATGGACGGCGTCCGTGAAGCTTATCCTTGTTCGGTGAGGTCCTACAAGACAAATCGCGGGTGCCTGTCAACGTGATGTTGGGTACCATTGTTGTGGCGGTCAGAATTAGAGCTTTACTCAGAAGAGCTAGGAAAGCAGGGCACTAGACTCCGGGTGAACGCAAGCGGCTCTTGAGATAAGTAAACAATTGTGTTGAGCCGTCTACCACGTTCCCGGAGTCCCGAGGTCGGCGCACGGCTACAGTGATGGTGATGTCACTTTTGCGGTCGTGCATGATGAACCAAGCGTCGGTATCCGTGGGCGTTCAACGTTTCCTATCCTCTCCGGTCCGCATGGGAGTTTCCGTAAAGACCGTTGATGGTGGCCCACTCGGTGAAACGCGAGCCTGTGGTAGCCTTTGCGCTAAGCTTCCCAGTGAATTGGAGGGCGAGGCCGACGGACTTGAAAAAAATGGAATAGCGCCTATTCATGGATTCATGATTCTATAGTATTAGGTTGTCTTCTATCTCAACGTCTGGGTTAGCCCTTTTCAGAGTTCACGGTGGATGTCAGGATTGCTGAGGTACTTACACATGGTCTCCACCCGCACATGCCACGAGAATTCTCCTGGCGGCGCGAAAACGATCCGAATAATCAGAACAGAGATACTCCGCTACCGGTGAGCGACTTCCTATGCAGCTATGAGGTTGAGAGTGATCAACGGTTAGCGGTATAGATACAAAGCATTGAGGATGAGCGTACTTACTTTGGAGGCGCCACGACCAAAGCCAATGCAGAACCCCAACATAGGCTTGGCCCAGATACAGGGGAGTAAGAGGAGCCCCTTTATCAGAAGAATTACCGATACACGACTTCGTTTCCCAAACGCTAATGCGCTATGTAGTAATAGTACGCCTCCGACTCTAGTGCAGATAAGTAGATTCCACTGTATATGACAAGTAATGTCACCAAACCAATATATAGCGGAGAAAGTCTAGGTCAATGCAGTATGTAAATGTCCCATATCCGTGTAATAAGTATAAAAAAAAGTCCAAGAATCAAGAACGAAGTAGCAGATCGAGTGAGAATCACAGTGCTAGAGCGGCAAAGGAGCTCGTAGCAAGCGCTACGATCCACCACCCAGCGGCGTGAGCTACCGAGGCCCCGTTCGAGTTATCACCAGCGTGCTGAGATGCGTTCGTGGCAGCACTCCCTCTCGCGGTCCCCGTCGAGCTGACACCGGAGCTGCCAGAGCTAGAGCCAGCGCTCTCACCACTAGCACCTGAAGCCGAGCTTCCAGGGTTGGCCACAACAGCCTTGTTAGCCAATCCGGAGACTGCACTCCATCCCGAGTTCTTGTTGGCGTCTTGGTTGTCAGCGTTGTAAGGGAAAAAGGAGACACTTTTTGTTGTAGGCGACAGTTGGACTAGGGCGTTCGGGGATGCGAAGTATGTTGCTTGTGCGTCTTTGGTAGTTGGCCCGGGAAGGGTTTGCGTGTCGTTGCGCTATGACCACCCGTTAGCCTATATTTAGAACGCGCACCCAGAGGCTGGTAGAGGTGCGACTGACCACGACGTTGATGATATAGGTGGCCGAACCGTCATCTGGAATGAATGCGAATTCTTGTTGTACCTGTCAATCCGNCAAATCAGGTCGACMTTCACTCAGTGCATTCAGCGAGTGACTCGAGGATCTCACCCCCTCTTGTTTGAAGATGTCAAAGGCCCTTCCATGTGTAGCTKGGAAATCCCCAAACTTTTGGTCTTCGGGCTGGAAGTACGAGACTAGGAAGAATATGATGACTTAGTCGTATCGACGKGACGATTCACGAAGAGGAGACGTTACAGTGAATAACAAAGATTTTGGCGTCACCAGCGGGTACGCCAGGGACGTTGAGGAAATGGACGTGGTTTTGTGCCAGTGCCATGACGGGGTCATACCCATCGGTCGGGAAACCAACAGCCTTGTTATCCGTCCACTCAATGGGCGATCCCGTGGCCGCCTTGAGTAGATCCATGTTCAGGGACCACATCTCTCCCTTGGAGATACCATCTATTGATTCATGAGCTTGTGTCAGTACGGTGATGGKCANTNCGTCACTYACAGAATACGTTGGTGTCATGATCAAGGATAGCAGACAAGTCTGATACATCCAGAGCACCAGGAGTTGTTGCCTGAGTTGACCATGACTTGGCAGTGGCGTCGTAGATGTGAATGGATGCAGGGTTCGAGGCRTCTCCGTTCATGACGTAGACGGCGTTRGTGAACTAAAAATGGRAYGCACGTGGAAGAATCAGCACTGAGAATTTCAATCATAGAAGACGTCSCAGTCCCGCCGTCTACGCATGGYGACCATCATGGAAGGGGTGAACGGCGTTGATGACAGCGGYGAGGGCACGAATSCAGACGTCCCACGCACCTGAGAGAGGTAACATGTTGTATTCGCTCCGTCAAACGGTCTAACAACRTTATGATTAGCCCATGTCTACTTTTGGCTGGCTCGTAGCGACTCACGGGCGTCCCGAGGTGGTTATGTCCGTTGTACTTCCTGTGCCACATATCCATGAATCAGCCTCTACARGAGTCACACYGAGTGAACCCACCACTAGCCCAGGAGTCYTGGGTCCCAGCATCGTARTCCTTYCCATCGAATCCGAAGGCCAGCAGGTTCCAGTTGACGTCGAAGGCAATGCACGGCCTCGCCCGAACAAAGCTCCTCGTTAGCGTRCTCAAGGCACARAGAGAAAATGACAAAAGAGTGACTGGGCGGTACATCGTCGGNTTTTGAAGAAGACCACTTTGAAGAGCGAAGATTTGGAGGATACCCAGCCGTAAAGGCGGGAAAGAATGAGATGATGGGAGAAGAAAGCGAAGTGAATTTGTGTGAAGGTCGGAGCTGTGTGAAACCGGATGTGCATGATGTCGCTTAGTATGTAATGAGCATGTCCAAGCGTGCGGAAGTCTATATTTACTTTACTCAGCTCCAGAGCAACNGGGGCTGGTTTTATATTTGACAAGCTCCCAGCTCCAGCAAACGTCGCAAGAAACAWGCAAGATTCATTGACAACATTCATCCTTTTCGGCATGCCATCTCGCTTCCGAGTTGCTTGTCGCCGCTGCATAGACTTTAGCRGMAGTCACTGTAATTCAGCATGRCATGGMSAAAGGCAGTCGCACTGGATATTAAGGTCATTATATCATCGAGKCAATATCAATCATCAACCTTACCTCAACTCCAGCCTCC
>JAPEVF010000150.1:0-13081 GCA_029747585.1 Pleurotus djamor | reverse complement strand
AGCGGGCTCTCAGAAACGACGGACTTGCACCTGAAGGTTCAATCATGACCAAAGYAAAYNNNANGAGAGTTAGGAAGCCCAAGTATCTATAYCGATCACCATTCCATTGGATGAGATGKMAGYCTTGTGTGAGGCGGRCRCCGTCGTYCWNGNNNARKTCTGGACAATGGCCYTYTCAAAGTTTCAGGAGCTCAGGGYGCYCCTATTTGACTTGCTTGAATAACCCNAAGTCAGGTATTGTAGGTCTTGTTTGGCRAWGACGCAGCATTACACAGACACACCACTCTTTCTAAGAGGATATGTATAGTKATCGGAAGATTCGCTCCTAGCTTATCAATCTAGTCCCGGTGAACCCAACCCAAAAGTCTTGCCGCTTTTGAACAGTCAAAAAAAGACTGTCTTTCTGTAAACGCTTTCCCGTTCTTCAATTCCACCTCGGGCCAGTATTTCCTCCTCAGCATATCAGCGTCTTCATCATGCGCAATCTGGGGCGCAACGATGAAGAACCTCTCATGACCACTCCAATTCCCTGTCTCGACCTCTATATTCTCTTCCTCACGACCACCGACCGTGATAGCCAGCAGAAATGCTTCCGCCGCAGAGTCCTCTTGAACGTATCCCCACAGATCCCGACTTGCCTTGATATCATCCAATCTCTTGACGTAATCCTTGCAAGGCACAGACCAGTGTAAACGTAGGCTTGCGACTCGGAGGAATGGATAGCGCCGAACAATGGTATCCGCCTGCAATTCGCATATTCTGTGGACAGTTAAGGTACGATTTCGCGCTAGCTGGGAGTCGCGTACACTTTAGATAATCCATACGGCTCATCTGGGAGGCATGGATGATCTTCGTCTATGGGGAAGTAGAGGAAGTTGGGTTGTTGGCTATAGACCATCGTTATAGCATTGACCGAAGATGCTTGCGCAACTCGCGTAATCCCAACCTGTTTTGAGTCATGGAGGTTGTTCGAAGATGGTGAGCGGAATTATGACGACATCGGTCAACATCGACGTGCCTACTAACCTCGGCAGCTGCCCTGAGAATGTTCCAAGATAATACGACATTACTGGCGATCCCTGCGTCAGAGGCTTTGTAGAGCAGAGCAAAGTTGAACATACACGTTATGGGCCTGTACAGCGTAGTCCAATGGGTTTGGACACCCGGCCAGATGGATGATTCCGTCGTATCCCCTGACAATGTCAACAACTGCCTCATAGTCTCTCAAGTCGACCTCGAGGTAGGAGAAATTCACATGAGAAACCGTGGTGCCATCCTCCTT
Source organism: Pleurotus djamor (assembly GCA_029747585.1). Lineage (NCBI taxonomy): Eukaryota > Fungi > Basidiomycota > Agaricomycetes > Agaricales > Pleurotaceae > Pleurotus > Pleurotus djamor. Next base: position 11,799 of record JAPEVF010000150.1, on the reverse strand, counting down.
CAACTTCTGATCAACTCCCAGCACCGTGTGGCCACTTTTGAGGGCACAATCTACTACTCTACTCCCTACAGACCCGTTGCACCCAGTAATGACGATCTTCATGACGGGGGAGGTGAGTGATAATCGGTTCTTGGATGGAGTGTCAAGGGCTAGTAAATTGCCCGGAAAAACGCATCTACCGAGGCCAGAGTGCAAGTTTAGCTCACGCCCCACGCATGTGGTGATCATGGGACCAGTCATCAGGACTTCTCCTAATCCCCTATAAATGATATAATAATAGGAGAGATGAGGCTCTCAGCAGCTTGGAGCGCCCCGAATTTGGCACTGCGGGGTCGTTCGAGTAACTGGCTATTCAGTCTGGTATCGGATGGACTCTCTGAACCTTGGAGTTGTAATTAGCTTTAGCCGGACTCCCAGAGACTCCTAGGGCTTTCGACTCATCCCATCGTTTCAGATTGACGCCAAATCCTGGCGGAAGCTTGGACTAGTTTTGGACTAGTTGACCAATTCAACACTTGATTGGGACTGTGAACCGCGACACCAGACGATCTGTGGTGGTCGGCATCGACTTACTTCTTGGTTCATATTGCCACGTGCGACATTGGAAATGCTGTTGCGCTCTTGACGTCATCCTCATTGTTGCCACTTTGTTGCCACTTCGCCCTTTGCTTTCCCCAAGAAACGCGGCATTGAACTTTATGACAGACTATATCAGAAAAATTGTGTCAGGAAATAAAGCTCGCTTCAAAGATGGCGAACTAAACCTCGAACTCGGTAAGCACAAAGACCGCGTAGACACTCATACTCACGAGATTCGTGTTGCCGATGGCCCGTAGACTTGGTCTATGTCACAGACCAAGTCGTCATTATGGGCTATCCAGCAGCAGGCGTAGAAGGCTTTTATCGAAATAGAAGGGAAGATGCCATCAAATTTTTAGAGCATCGACACGGAAAGAATTTTTGGGTCCTGCTCCAACGTTCATTGTGATGCAGGAGCATCAGGCTGACGAACGTCTTAGGTCTTCAACTTCTGCCCCATTCGAGAGAATTCCTATCCAGCCGATGTATTTGGAGGGAGAGTAAGCCGTTACCCATTTCCCGATCATCAGTGAGAGTTTATTCCACGCTGGAGGTGTTTTAGCATTAATTTTTTGCGAAGTGCCCCGCCGCTGGCTATCATGCCCCTTGTTGCTCGAGAGATGCATTCCTGGCTGAGTGGATCTTCCGAAAGAGTGGCAGTCCTCCATTGCAAAGGTGAGTCCTTTAATGAATCCTTCTAGCGAAGCCTTCGCTCACAGACAGGCGAACACTTTATTAGCGGGAAAGGGTAGGTCAGGAACCATGGCCTGTACCTACCTGTTAGCTCGTGATGACGAGCCAACTCCACCCAAACTTGAGCGAAGCTACTCAACTAAGCAATGGGCCAAGCTACGGACAGAGCGTTTGATGGACACCGTCCCTGAGGACGAAGGGGATGCTGAAATACAGCGAGTAGCGAATGAAGATGATACTCCTCCCAGAATTCTCAAAGATCACGACTTGAAGTACCTCGATACCCCAAAGCGAATGCTGAGTAGTGAGCTTCCTTTGCCGACGAAAAAGAGCTATAAAGATTCATTGAACGGCGTACTTGACCTTCATACTTCTCGCCGGATGAAACCCGCATCGTCCCCCGGCAATATCAAGCACGGAGTCAGCATTCCCAGTCAGCGTCGATGGCTATACTATTGGGCTCTGATCCTCGCTCATGATGCGCCAGCTCAGATATGGCCGACAATTTCACCTAAACCTTCATCACCGAAAGTCAGTCTAACCGAAATTCGTCTCCGAATGCGAGAGGCTTCGACGGTCAAACTCGGTCTCGTACGTGCCGCGAACATGGTAATGGAGTACTCCTCAAGCNAAAAACGCAAATATATCAAAGCTGTCGACTGGAAAAAGGGGCAGTCAAATCTGGGCTTCACTCGCAAGGTATGATGACGAATTTGTGGATCTTCTTGAGGAATGGGAGTTGCATACTCGTGATGAGAATGGGCACATGGGCCAGAGACGGAAAGGCTCAGAGGAGATAGATGGTAAAGAGTTGAACAAGTTATTTGAAGATGGCAAATGGGACAAGTCCAAAATGGTCAGGAGTTTTGCACGGATGGGCGCCACCTCAGACGGAGTCGAAACGAATGGGAGTGACGAGAAGGTGAGTTATTCACTCAACGTACTATCCACCGACGAAGTTTGTTTCTGTCAGATTCTTGAATACACACTACGCCCGTTGGAAGAAGCGACGTGGAAGGAGTTCCGGGATGAACTCCAACCAGGCGATGTAGCTCCTCTTGCCGACTCCAATATACCAAAATCAGAGTCTAATTCAATGTACGATCTTACCCAAAACATCAAGAAATCCAACGAAAAGGGTGTCATCGTAGATTCATCGAGGGAGGTGCGCATCAAGCTGTACATGGGTCAGGTAAGCTATCCTGAAATGATCATTGACCTCTGACTCACATCGGTTCAAGGTTTTCATGGGTTGGTTCTGGTTCATCCCCGCTTTCCACATGCCACCGCCTGGGTCGCAGAGGGATACTCAGAAGCTCCTTTTATCGCGAAAGGAAATCGACTKKYACAGATTATCACTTAAACGTCAGATCAAGTCGGACAGTGGAATCGTAACTACCAAGAAAGAAATTGATCTGACTGACAAGCGTCGTCGCATTCAGCGGCAAATCNAAAAACTTGTACAAGCAATTGGGAGAGATCAATGTTGGTGAACCCGATGGTGCCGACGCTGACGACGACGACGACGAGGCTAACACTAGCCCAAACGAAGGTCCCATTGCGGAGGATATGGTCCTCCCGTTACCCTCGTCCCTCGTCCATTCATCGTCTAGCAGCAGGGGCTTATCGCAGCTAGCTCAGAAGGAACTGGAGATGAGAGAGGCTCAAATCGAAGACGCACTTTTTGACTTGCGGGTCGTCCTGGCTGAAAAGTCCCTCCGTTTCCGAAAAGAACTCAGAAGGGACAAGAGCCAGAAGAAGTCCACTCGTGCTTGGAGCGGGATTCGATCGCTCGACGAAAAAGCAAACCTTTGCGTCGATGTCTTTGATCATGCAGTGCTGGCGATCGCAAGGCTTGATATAGACCGATCCAAGAGGTGGAAACCCATCAATCGTTCGACAGACTTCTTCGTCAAGGGTGATGCAGAACATCCGAATCGTGTCGGCCAGTCTTCATTTGTCCTCCCCTGGTTTTGGAGACAAGGAGATGGGCATCAGGTATCAAAGGATACAAATGAGAGTCCATACTTGAAGGAGTGTAAGGTGTTCCAATTCGGGCGTCCAACATGTAGCATCTTTCCTCACCATTTCAAACAGATTACCGTGTGGCCTACTTGAATGCGAAGGCCAGAAGGACTCGCTGGGAAGAAGAGAAGGCACTCCTCCAAAAGGAGATGACGTGGGTACTCGAATGGCATCGTACGGAGTCATTGCGCTGGGAAGGCATATCGAAGCGTAGCCAAGAGTTCAGCAAGGGTGCAGCATCATATGCCCTTCGTCGGGCTGATCTTCTGGTGGATGCAGCAGGGAAGCTAGCCAAACGTTGGAGTGCTGCTGGAATCCCAGCAGTCGTCGAATATTTACGCCTACCCAAATGATATGTACTTGTCCCATCAGGTACACTATTTGATTTAATATTAGCCTTTGCTCCGAACTCTAACTCTGAAGAAGTCAGTGCCCAAGTGCTCCTTGGCTACACTGGAGTTTCACCGGCGAGAGGAAAGTCGAAGTAGCTACCCTGCCTTGAGAGGGAGAGTAGCTACGCTGGAATTTGGGCGGGGCGAAGAAAGTCGGAGTAGCTACCCTGCCTTGAGAGGGCCAGTAGCTACGCTGGAATTCTAGCGACCAGAATAAGTTCAAAATAGCTACTCTGCCATGAGAGGACGAGTAGCTAGGCTGGAATTTCGTAGACGGAATTCATTGTACCAGCTACTCACCTTTTTATTGTACCAACGGCGTAGGGACCACCCAGTGAGAAGATAGCTATGCTGGAATTTTCGGGGTGAGAAGAGAGTCGACGTAGCTACTCTCCCACTCAAAGGAAATTTAGCGGCGGGAAGAAAGTCGACATAGCTATTCTGCCTTTCATCTAGTGGCGAGAATAAGTTCGAAATACCTTGAGAGGGAGAGTACTACGTAGGAATTTTAGCGGCGAGAAGAAAGTCGAAGTAGTTGCTCTAGCTTGAGAGGATGAGTAGCTACGCTGGAATTCTAGTGGCGAGAATAAGTTCGAAATAGCTACTCTGCCCTGAGAGGACGAGTAGCTACGCTGGCATTTCAAAAGAGGGAATTTATCGTGCCAGCTACTCACCTTTTTTTGTACCAGCGGCGTAGGGACCAGCTGAGAAGATAGCTATGCTGGAATTTGACCGACGAGAGGAAAGTCGGAGTAGCTACCCTGCCTTGAGWGGAYGAGTAGCTACKYWGGAAWTYTAGCGGCGGGAAGAAAGTCGACGTAGCTATCCAGCCTTTAGATGGGGAGTAGCTACGCTGGCATTTCAAAATGCGAAATTCATCGTGCCAGCTACTCACCTTTTTTTTTTTACCAGCGGCGTAGGGACCACCCGTGAAGATAGCTACGCTGGACTTCCACCGCTGACATAAGACCCGGAGTAGCTACCCTGCCTTGAGAGGACGAGTAGCTACGCTGGAATTTCACGGACGAGAGGAAAGTCGGAGTAGTTACCCTGCCTTGAGAGGGCCAGTAGCTACGTCGTACATCATCAATTTCGAGATTCCCACCATAGCTGCTGGATAGCTACTCTGCCAGCTTGACGTCAACAACAATACATCGTACCTGGCCTTCTGTACAGGGCAGAGTAGCTACTCCGGGAATCCTCGAGTTCGTAAAGAGGCTAGCTACTCTGATAATCACATCCTGTAGCTACTAGTGCTGTGGGACGGTGTACTCAGTTCTGGTGCTCATGCTGTGGGATGCTTCATCCATTCTTTTTTACTGAGTACCCTGTAGCGACGTGTTTCCTTGCGCGATGCACGGGCATAAATTCCGGTGTATATGTAGGATAAGAGGTAGGTTATAAGACTGGTACTATTTATTTGCTCCCCATGTGGACTGTCTCCTCGAATATCTACCCCACGCCCCCCCCCCTCCCAACGAGGCAGGGGGCAATCCCCTTGGGCCATAAGTTGACCGAGCTAACCTACTTACAAAACGGAAAGTCAGAGTCAATGTGGCTCTAGGTTGACATCGGAGATATTGTATTCTCTCTTGGATCGCGTGTAAGCATCACCACTGGCGAGAGAGCCCTCAGAGGAATCCGACCAGTCAGAACCTTCACTTTCGTCGCTCGAAGATGGTTCCCAAACGTCCGTCGCCGAAGTCAAGCCATCCCATTCCACCTCACAAAATGCTTGGAGACGCTCGATAACCTGTTCGTCCGCGATGTCACATCCCTCAATGCAAATCTTCTCTAGCCCATCAGCTTCACTGTGTGGAAGCCGGTTCTCCAGAAATTTGACCAATTCCAAGAATATATCGTCGCGAGCATCGCATTCCGACATGATGATCATCCGTAGATTTGGAAGAGGGATAACCCCTGCTATGGGTTTGAGATTGTCGAACATGTGCTGAGTGCAACGGGATATCTTCACGACTTCAACTGCGTGGAATGGCTGGAGGAAGTTGTAGCCCGGGGGGAAACAACAGGATAGGCTATCAAGAACAAGGCTAGGAACTGTCGACAGAGGCAGTGCGGCGTAGACGTTCATGTAATCCTCGACGTTGTTTTCGGGTAGGGCTGTAGGTAGCGAAATGGTTATGTGGGGTTCCGGTGCAGATTGATCAGTAAGCACAGCGAGCTCGAGTTCATCATCCCCAGAGATGGAAACTTGAGTGATAGAGGTGTCCCTCTGAGTAGAAAATCGGACCAAAAAGTCTCGCAGACCGGCCAAATCAGTGGCTGAAGGCTCGCCTCCATTACAGATGAACTTGATTATTGCGGATTCGGGGAAATTGATAAAATCGAAAAAGTTTATGGGAAATGAAGGGAAATAGCACCAGAGGGAGAAAGAGGAAAGATGCGGAAGGGAAGTCGGTGTCACTGCTGTGATGTCGCCAACATTAGCTTTAAAAAGAAAGAAATCGAGGATAACGTGTTCAACCATCGGCGTGTTGTGCAATGAGTTGATCACCCAAGCTGACTCTATCTCTATCAGCTCGAGTGACTGCATGACGGTAACGGAGAGTTGTCGGAGGCACGGTAGGTATGGCAGTTTGACTTTCNGGGATCAAGTTGAAGAGCTTGAGTGTACGGAGGGTGCTCATTGTAGGAGGTATGTCTACGCTCTTGACGGCCTCTGGGAATCTGAGACAGAGTGTTTCCAATAGTGGTGCAGAAGAGTTAAAGGCGTGATCGAGTTGGCCATCGCAAGGAAGCACTAAGTTCCAGCTCTGTACCCTCTCCAAACGCGATGTGAGCCATTCAAAGGCTACTTTAAACTCTGGAATCCTGAGTTCATACCCAGTGATATGGCCTTGTATGCATAGAGGCGATGATCCAGAGCGCTGAAGCGCCTCGAAGACTCTCTCTGTGTTCAAGGAAAGGGTGATAAATCTCCAATAGTGAGGGGTACTGCGCGCGACCATCCGCCATCGAGAACATACTCCACACAAGGTGTAGAGCCAAATATCACGATAGTCGGGGCCATCATGATTCATTGATTCCCAATAGCTTTCCCTTGCTTCAGCGAAAATCGCCCCCAGGAGTTCGTTGGGAAGCTCGGATATGGGGCTATGGGTATTCCGCTGGTGCCACAAGTCGCGTCCGGTTGACATCAACTCGGCCGCCCTTGTCGAGAGGTCTTGTATATTGTCATCACAGGTCGCTATTTCGTTGTCCAAAGCGGTTTGGGGTGTATTGACCTATATACACAGCGTCAGAAACGTGAGGACAGTGACTCAGAGTGTACCCAACCATGGTGAATGCTGATCAAGGGTTCAAAAGTTCAAAAGTCAACAATTGCCACCGGGACAGTCCAACAGGAGCCACCCCTGATGTAGCGAGCACACGCTGACGAAACAAGTCCTGGCAGGTCGACTTTGATCCTCGACACTACGAAAGCGAGGAGATAAAACAGGGTATAAGCCCAGGATGAAAAAAGAGGATGAAGGGTCCATGGAAAAGAACTCAGACCTTGGAGCCATGGAGTCTCTAGATATTGTACAAGAACGATTGTATACTTATCTTGATATAGAGTATATAGCTGAGCACACAACCACCTTGTTTATCAAGAATCGAATTCGGCGATCCAATCAGAAGAAGTGGTAGACTCAGAGGAATCGGAGTCGGAAGTATCAGAGTCCATCCCAGGCCAGCCGCCATCAGACAGCAAGCACATTGGCACTTCGACTCCATCCCAAGCGACTTCGGCAATGCGCTCCAGTCTTTCGATAGCGCCCGGAGGAAGCCCACAGTTCTCGATGTAGACCTTCTCAATAGGTGTCCCGAGACGTCGCCTAGATGTCAAGAGATCGTATACCTCTTCAAACATTCCATATTGACCATCGATCTGGCGATACTCATACTCGCTGACGATGATGGTTCTCAGCAGCGGCATCGTTCCAGAATTTCGAATCATTGGTGCTCTGCAATTCGAGAGCTTCAGCACTTCGACCGCCTTGAATGGCTCCAACATGTTGGAGGGATAATCCCTGGCCTCGGAAAATCCCATTAAACATAAACCGGGAATCTTCCATAGCGGGAGTGCAGAAAGAGCATCTAGGCACTTTTCAAACGTCTCTTCCTCGTAAGAGTAAGAAGGTTTTGGGAGTGAGATAGAAAGGTGAGGGCGGTCATGGGAATATTCGGTGAACACTGAAAGTTGGAAATAGGTGTCGACATTGATGCATACTTGGTTGATAGGAGACGGGCATCCATCCGAGAATCGGGAGAAATAAGCGGAGATCTTGGGAAAGGCCGCCAGTGCCTCCGTTTCAAAGTGTTCGAAATTGTAGTCGACAATCGTTGAGGACGGATGATCAATCAGGTCCAGGATCATATGAGCATTGGCAAAATGAGTCGTGAAGGCAAGACGGGAGAGGCGGAGGAGGGGAACGGGTGAAGGGAGTGCTTTCCCCGATTCCAAGGTCAAGGTAGCGCTGTCGACATCGACCACGACCACAGCGGGAGCATTTCGTAATGATTCAGTCAGCCAAGTTAATCCTACAGAAGCCCGTGTGCTAGTGTTCAGGATAGAGACTCGCTCCAAGCGAGGCAAGTTGGGCAATGGGGCCGTCAACGTTACGTTCGCGAGCATCAACCTGCGCAATGCTGGCATACCCTGCGGAAGCCGATGCAAAGGAGTGAATTCCGTGAACTTGAGGCAAAGGTTCTCCAACATGGTTGCTGACCTCAAATCGACCAGTTGATCGACAAAGCTTGGGGGAAGGGAGAGATCCAAGTGTCGGATCCTGGATATCTGCGACAAGGTAGCTTCCAAGACTCCCATGAACTCAGTGCTACGATCACCGACGATCATGGAAAGATATTCTCCACGAATGTAAAGCGGTGAAGAACCAGATCGGTGGAGAAGATCCCATGTCCTTTCGAGATTCCAAGTAAGCTCGATGAATCCCCAAAAACGAGGGGTATTGAGCGCAACGTCCCTCCATCGAGTACAAACTTCGATAACAGATAGCCATGCTGTGTTGTTATCGTGCCGATGGAAAGTGAGCGAGTCCCAGTACTCGTGCTTTCCTTCTACAAATATATTGCCCAGGAGCTCGTTGGGTAACTTGTGGATAGCACTGTGTTTGTTCCGTCGCCGCTTCAGTTCCAGCAAGGTCGCCTCCAGCTGCGTGACTTGGGATTTCATGAGACTGAGAGTATCTGAGCATCCTTTGATCTCCCTGTCGAGATTATCGACTGTTCCACCGCCTAATGTCGATTTTGGGATAAAGGAAGGAGCCGGGCGAAAATTCTGGATAGCATTTTCACAGGATGATCTTTCATTGCTTGGAACGTTTGGTGGGAGCTCAGCATCCTGTAGACGCGATGTAAGAGACATGATCATATGGATTGACTGCGTGGCCAACCATGGTGGATGCGTTCAAGAGTTTGAAGGCTTCCTACAAAGCCACCGTGGTTGCTCCGAGCAACAGGAGCTACCCCTGGTACACGATCACCCACTGGGGCGCAAGGTGGACGCGTCCGCTAGAGGACTGAAGTCATTACGTAGGATTCTGGGTATTCACCGACCTGAGTGCAAAGTCAAGGTTACAAAGCCACCACAGGTCAAGGCCAATGACCTTGGAAAGCGACCTGACCTTCTGACCGAGAACGCCATTTTTAGGAATTATGCTTGGAACGTACGGACAAGCCATTGCCTTGAATCACTGAAATTACTCTCTGCATCAGGAGCGAAAGGAGGATTGTAGTTCATGGAGAGCCTTGAAAGCGACCAAAGGATATGCGGCTACTCTTACTCGCCAAGTCCCACTGAGGGATGTATCGTATAGTAAGGTACATAGATTCATGGATGAGAGAGAGAGAATGTAGCCATGATCATTCCGAGTCAATAACCCAGTCAGATGAATTGGTAGACTCGGAGGAAGTAGAGGTATCAGAAGTATTCGAGCCATCCCAGTCTTCAGGGCACACTGGAATTTCCACTCCGTCCCAAACGACTTCGGTCAACTCCCCGAGTTTTTCAATGGTCCCCGGAGGAAACCCACAATTCTCCACGTAGACCTTTTCGATAGGAAGTCCGAGACTGCGTCTGTATGCCAAGACTTCAAATAACTTTGGGAACATTTGTCCATAGTCGTAATACTGGTGGTCACTGTGGCAATGGTCGTAGTCGCTGATGATGATGGTCTTTAACCTTGGCATCAACAATTTTTCCAGAGAGCTCGGTTGTGGATCATCAATTAGCGGTTCTCTACAGTTCGAAAGCTTCAGCACCTCAACCGCCTTGAACGGCTCCAAAAAGTCGACAGGATATTCATCGGTCGTGAAAAACCCGGCAAGCACAAGTCCACGAATGTGAGATAACGGGGCAGCTGAGAAAGCATCCATGGATTTGGTGAACGACATTTCTTCGTCGACATAACGTGCAAGGTACTGAGGCTTGGGGAGCGATATAGAAAGGTGAGGCTGATGGTGGGACTGATCGGTGAAAATTGAAAGTTGCATATAACCGTCAACATCGATGCATACTTGATTGATAGGAGACTCGCATTCCTTTGAGAATCGAGATACATAAGTGGCTACGCTGTGGAAGCGTGGAAGTGCTTCCGATGTAAGACCTTCGAACGTATAGGCGAGAATGGTGGAGGCAGGATGCTCGACCAAATTCAGTATTACAGGTGCATCCATGAAGTTTGCCTTGAAAGTCAGATGGGAGAGATTGGGGAGGCGAACGGGCGCAGGTAGTTTTTTCCCCGACGCTGAGGTCAGGTTGTTGATTGTGACTTCGACCACAGTCACGGCGGGTGTGTTTTGTAGTGATTCGACAAACCACGTTGAACCAATGGAACTCCGCTCCGTAGTATGAAGGATGGAGAGTCGCTCTAAGCACGGGAGGTTGGGCAAGGGGGCCCTCAGGATTACGTTGGTGAGCACAAGTGTCCGCAAGGCTGGCATACTCTCTGCGAGTCGGTGCAAAGGAGTGAAGTCGAAAAATTTGAGGCGAAGGGCCTCTAGGATGGTTGCTGACTTCCAATCAACCAGTTTATCGACCATGCTTGGAGGCAGGGATAAATCCAAGTGTCGGATCCTGGCCGTTTGCGATAAGGTAGCCTCCAAGACTTCCACGAATTCTGTACTACGCTCATCAACCGTCGATGTGAAGTATTCGCCTCGGACATAAAGAGGTGACGAGCCGGATCGTTCGAGGACCTTTGCCGTCCTTTGGAGGTCCCATGCCAGCTCTACGAATCCCCAGAAACGAGGAGTATTTAGAGCAACATCCCGCCATCGAGTGCAGACTTCAGAAACGCATAACCATCCTGTATTATTGTGCCGCCCGTGGTGGGTGAGTGAGTCCCAATACTCTTGCCTTCCTTCCAGGAAGACTTTGCCGAGGAGTTCGTTGGGTAGTTTGCCAATGGCACTGTATTCGTCCCGGCGTCGCTCCAGTTCCGCCAAGGCCAACTCCGATTGCGAGACCTGGATATTGTCAACGTTTAACGACAACTCGTATGGGATGAAGGAAGAAGTCTGACGAAACAATGGCGTTAGGTGGCAACTTCATTCGGTAAGATTTGGTGAATTACCATGATAGACTGTGAAGAGAAGCAGAGTGATAAGATGAGGGTTGGATCGATTGCGTCTGTCAGGGTTTGGAAATACACAGCAAGTACATACAACATTGAGGTAGGCTACCATTAATACTAAGTACAACATTGATCGTGATACTCTCTAACTTACATCCCCTATGGTAGTGACGAGAGATGCCCAGAGCAAAAATATCCAAGAAAACAGATCAGATGCAAGTATATCCAGAAGAGATATTGTCAAAGCTCGGGGATTGTGTCAATGTGCACGGACACGTCCTCGTCCGCGCCCACGACCTCGCAAATTGGCTGGGACGCCGCGGCTTTGCATTGCAGGCGCGTTTGCCGCATGTATGACTGGAGGGGGAACTTCAGGTTTGTCGATGGCCATGGTACTATTGCCGTTGAGAATGGGCTGGGTCACAGGGCCCGCACCGCGAGCCCCTCGTCCGCGACCGCGACCTCTCCCCCTGGGGTGCATGGCATCTTGACCATTAACATGAGAGGAGGGT